>CAKZFU010000089.1:0-61556 GCA_936450465.1 Gibbula magus | reverse complement strand
TGACTCGTCTAATGCTAGTGAATGTATTCTACGACGGGAAACATTATTATTTTCAAAATATAGTTGATGCGAATAATATAATATCTCAATGATGTTTATATTAAATCTTTTCATCGTTTAAAGGTTTCTCATATAAGAAATAGAAGACTCGTTGTCATGCTTTATCGTAGAATAAGCAGCAGAGAGCGTTAAAACACAAAGAGCGCAGTTTTATTCGACGATAAAGCAAACCTACGGGTCTTCTATTTCTTAAATACAACATTCACAATCCAGTATTATAAGCGGTCATCTATTAGATTGATATATGCTAAACTATTATTCTGTTATGAATATATCATCTGTCACATTGTAGCATTCATCATTCGATTTTGAATAACATTCATCTAATAGCCAGCAAATATTGCACAGCTTTTAAACTCGCGTATACTATAAATGATACATTCATACACACACCATTCATATATTCATTATATTATCCATCTGTTATACGTCATTCGTACATTATGACATTGATTATATATGGCATATTATGACGTCAATTGTTTTGATTGAATAGTATCATACTTCTAATTGGAAACTTATTCAATGACTGACGAATTATTCGTCTAAACAGTATTCAGCTGTTATAAAACATTCGCCAAATTAAATACCAATTCAAAGAAATACGATGGACGGATGGATGGACGCCGAACGTCATGCCATGCCATAAGCCCATCGGGCCTTTCAAGTCTGATGAGTTAAAAATGGAAAATTAATGGTGATACAGTGTTGACTAAAGCCCCTGCTGTTGACTTAAGGCCTTGTATAGCAGACCTTAAATCAACACTGGGCCTTAAGTCAACACCACAGTGTAAAATAATCTCACATGGTTCGGAGTGTAATGAGTGCCAATAACTGTTTCAAAACGTGAGAAAACAAGCAAGAGGACTTTGTTAATGGTTCAGGATACCCTTTGGAATGGAAAATGTGTACCTGAACCAAAGACTCTAAAAACTATTTACATCTCTCTCTCTCTCTCTCTCTCTCTCTCTCTCTCTCTCTCTCTCTCTCTCTCTCTCTCTCTCTCTCTCTCTCTCTCTCTCTCTCTCTCTCTCTCTCTCTCTCTCTCTCTCTCTCTCTCTCTCTCTCTCTCTCTCACACACACACACACACACACACACACACACACACACACACACACACACAAACACCTCACGGGCTCCAGAGCCCATGGCTCCATTTTTTCAAGTACGCATTTTCCATTCCGAAAGGCATCGTTAAGGTGCATCCATTTTGTTTCATAAAATTTCATTTGGCTTTAATACGTTCCAACTCACCGCACGTTCTGTCTACAATACAAATAAATTCACTTGGCGTGAATATTTATCGCCAATTGCCAAATATATCATAATTACTAGTTTCCAATTAAAATTTAGTAACATCATTATGCATGTGCAGAAACCGAAACTGCACGTCCGAGATACATGCACAGTAGTTATGTGACCTATTAAACGTTATCAACTCAAAATTTTCGTTGTGTCAGTTATAAATAAGATTCCAAAATTACGTTTGACACATTGACGCGCGCCACACGCATTGCATTATCCGGTTTTCGATCCGAAATCACTACTTTTACCTTCATATCGTCAATATACTAAGTCTACTATCATCAAAACGGTAGTTTTCGGTAACAGACGGTACTTCTCGATACAATAACACCATTTATAATGTTTGCAATATGTGAACATTGTATAAACAAACTTCTTATATCCCACATTGTGTATCAGCATGTCCAACATTTTTAACTTTTTAACTACAAATAATGCAATAAAATAAACCAAATAAGGGATGTTGTATGCCGAAGACATGTATTATGTAGACATGCATTTGAAATACCTAAAAAAATCTTGCTATTTTCAGCATATCATTATTTATTTAGCTTAGAACTGAATTTCACGAAGATTTGGCGGCCATTTTGGATTTTAGGTCACGTGACCAGGTTCCCGCGGTCCAGAAAATTGGATCCTAGGCAAAATGAATGTCTACATGCCTAATGATCATTCATGCCAAGTTTCATACTTTAAGCCAATTTTTTTTCAATTTGGACTCCACTATTACGAGTAACTGTTGTGATGATCAGATGGGAACAAGTTTTCTCGGAAACAATTACATCCAGGCATATTTTTTTACATTTTGAATTCATTTCATGTACATTTTTATTGTGTCTCATGAGACGAAGAGCGACAGGTCGTCATATATTCTATGATTGTGCATTTTTTATTTTTGTATATTACCTTAGCATTTTATCTCACTAGCGTTATATGGAGACATTTTTAGCTCATCTAGCCTGAAATCGACCTTGTTCCGAGGATAAAATTTGCAAAATAGTAAATCTGCCGGGATACGAACAGGTTATATAGATTCCTCGCCACAAGGTCTGAGAACATCCCGTATAGGCGTGTGTTCCGAACCAGTTTAGCGCAACCAAAGCCCAGTCAATTAGCTTACCAATCACATCATAGATTTCAAACGGTAGCTGTTTTGAAAGCATTCGGAACAGACAAAAGGATAACTGTTTGGAGTTATCTGCCCCTAGTTTCTCGCACCGAAAGCATTTGTTTGACGTCTTGTGATTGGTTTACTGAATTTCGTCAGAACATCGGAGTCTACGAGCTGTTACCAGACGGTTTGACGTGGAAATCTCCGAACGATATGAGTTCGTATCCCGGTATATGCACTATTTTGCACATTTTCCCCGCGGAATACAGTCGGTTTTAATCAGACTGCATTTTTAGCTCATCTAGCCTGAAAGGCCCGATTGGCGTATGGCATGGCATGTCCGTCTATCCGTCCGTCCGTTAACTTTTCGCTATTTCGTCTTCTTTTCCAGAACCACTGGCCCTTTAGGGAAATGACATTTTGTATACAGACTCCTTGGACAATGGAGATTCTAATTTGTAGATTGACAACTCTGTGGCCCCAAATAATGGCCTCACAGGCCATGACTTGAACACTTATTTTCATCTTATTCTCAAGATTGAAAACGCCTAGATGGATGAAATGTTGTGTACAGAGTCTTTAGTAAATGGGGATTCGAAATAGTAAATTTGGAGACGTTGTGGTCAGAATTAAGAGCCTTACAGGCCATGACCTATTTTCCTCTTCTTCTCCATTATGAAAGGCCCTAGAGAGTTGAAATGTTGTGAAACGACTCCTTTTCCAATAGGATATAAATTGTAGATTTGGAGACCCTGTTGCTCCAAAATAAGGGTCACAGGGGTCATAAACATAAAACATTTATTTTTACTTATCTCAAGTATGAAAAGTACACAATATTTGTTAACCCTTTGACGAGTACTTTTGGAAAATTTGCATTTCGAACCTTGCATAGTGTAGCTTCGCTGGCATTTAAGTGAAATACATGTGTCCTTGTATCGAAAATAATAATTCGCTTATTATCAACCGTTTGAGTAAGAGTATTTCACTTCTAATATCGTGGCTGCTAGTATTACGCCATGTGACTGCGGAGAGCAGCGGCTGAAACTAGCGAACCATGGGTGGTACTGCGCTGAAATTCAGTGTAGCATTGCACCGAAAGCTTACTAAGTGTAGGTCTCTACTGCAGACAAAGTTGCCGTGCCCCTGGCGGGATTCGAACCCCGGACCTCTTGATCCGAACGCGCTAACCACTGCGCTATCCCGCCCCCTCAACCGTTTGAGTAACAAAACCTAACCATAGGCGAAATTCGTGATATTCATAATCAGTGAGAAGGTGTCGGTTAAGGCTAGAGTGGATGGAGAAATAGTTTCGGGATGTTAGCATGGGGACATCCTCGGTTACCCAGGGTTTTATATATGCTCCGTTTCTCTCCACTATATAACCCATGGGAAACTCTGTCAGCGAAATCTGTACTAAAATTACCCGCCCTTGACCGGCGTGACGAAGTCAGTAACCAAAAAAATACTCAATAAGATAAGACGGAAGGGATCAAGGGAGATAACCGGTGACGGATGGCTAACAAAATGACGTCGCGTGCTTTGCATCGAAGTGATATGAATTATCATTGGCTCGCAGGTCCAAGCTGCGTATCGGTTTGATTGGCTCATGCCGGCCATGGGCGGGTAATTTGAGTACAAATTTCTCTGATCAAATTTCTAATGGGTGATATAGTGGAGAGAAACGGAGCATATAAAACCCTTGGTAACAGAGGATGGCATGGGGAGGGAAATGTAAAAAGGATATTTTGCAAATTTCAGACATGTCGTAAACAGATTGTAGTGCCATTTATGGCATTTGTATTTTCATAATGCAACATGTTTTAGTGCAATGTTTGAAAGTGTGTTGAATTGAATAACAACTCATATACAAGTCATATACATATTTTATAGATGCACCTGTTTACCTCTTATGAAGAACGTGAAGCATAATGCTGAAATCTTGTGTAGAAATCACAGGGTTCACATGGGAAATGCCTTAAAATAGATCACGCTAAACCAGAGGTCCGTTCCATCACAGTAGAGCTCATTCTCTCCTGAACGACACGGTGCAAAACCTCAAAGTTCGCTCGCTTTGCTACGTAGCGCTACATTGAGCAGTCGCGTTCAAGAGAGGTTTAAAAGTAATCGCTAAGTGAGCGATTACTTTGAAACCTCTCTTGAACACGACCCTGTTGAGTTTAATTAGTGCTTTACTTGTATTTATTCTCATACTTCTACCAAGATATCGTGATATCGTGATATCGTGAATGAATTATATTGTTATACTTAAATTTTAGAGCTACAGTGTAGAACTAGGAAGATACTCTTTTTTCGTTTTGATATCTTGTTCTATTATTGAATGTTGAAGATTTAATCTTTGGAGTGGCGTACCCTGCTGATTCATTTCTTCAATCAAAGTCAGCAGTACATGAAATAACAAATCTCGCCCAAGGGTCTTATGATATAAAATATGTCAACAAGGGTATTTTAATTTCAATAACTGAAAGGTAATATAAACTGACGGGCAAAAGAAATTATAACACTCACTTGTTTTCGATTAATTCAATATTTTAAAGAAATGAGATGCATTACAATAACACCTTTCGGCAGTAGTTTGAATGACTTAATTGGTGACTGTTTTATTAATTAACTAAAACATCATTATCTAAAGTAGACAGGGGTAAGAAATCAAATTTACACCAACGGACGAAGCACATTTATTTATTTTCACACAGAGTATGTGTTATATGTCGATGAACAATTGTGTTTTATAAAAATTAATTTGGGGGAATTTCAAAATTTAAATTTGAAATTTTAATAATAAAAAATTCAAACCGCTTAGAGGTATTCTTTGACTGATTTATTATTTTGGACTAATTTTACAAACTAGTCCGTTTTTGAATACGACGTCGAAAACTCGAGATATTCCACATTGAACATTATACATATGATAAATACAACTGAGCCATATAATTTCTTTTGCCCGTCAGTGTATCTGATATAAGAAGATGAGAAGTCTTTTACAAACAAGAGTCATCAGAAGATTACATATCCCACCGGTTCCACAAAATTGTAAAACACATCTTTGACAGATACTTGTGTATCTACTACCGTACTTCAGTTAGTAGGTATTACAGATGCTGAGTTTCAGGTATGTTAAGGGTTTTAGACTTCTGCTCCAGAAGCAGTCAAAATCAACAACAACCAACATCCCTCTCATGTTTCTATGGAAACAGAAAAAAAAATCTGAAAATATCAAAAGGCACCACTTCAGCTAGTGGGTAATACACATGCAAAGTTTCAGGAAGATATGATGGACGGTTTTGGAGCTGTGCACCGGAAACGAACCTGTCTCTGAACAAAGTCCAAATTCAACATGTTTCTATGGAAACGACCAAAAATAAAATTTTCAGAAACCTGAAAATATCAAAAGGCACCACTGCAATTGGTGGGTAATACACATGGAAAGTTTCAGAAAGATATCATGAACGGTTTTTGAGTTCTGCTCCGGAAACGAAATGATTACGGACGGACGGACAGACGGACGGACGGACGGACCGGTGGGATAACAAAATCACCCCTAGTCAGGAGCTGTAAAAACTGTAGACAGATACTGGTCCTGTATATAGCTTTGTGATAACATCGCAATTTATATGCAATAAAATTGCCATGGCATTAACTTTATAATATGTTGGCATATTGTTCTTGATAAACTCCAAAGCATTGTGAGTTCCTAATTCAAAATCTGTATCTGTATCGAAAACCGTTTTTACGGTAATAATATTGTGCTCACATATGATCCGTTTAAACAACTCATTACTGTACTCCATTCGATGTGTGATAAGCTGCTGAAATTCTTAGTAATTGATCAATCAAAATTGTGTGTCGCTTGTGAGATTGGGAGAAACCCTCTTGGAGATACAGTTTTGGTAGAAGATTATATTCAATGCCATGTCACTTTTAAAGGAACAGTAGCAGAAACCGAAATAAGTCCATGAAATGTATTTGAAAAATAATGTCACCAATTGTGAACCACCCTTCTCTCTTCATAAAATCAAGTTAAAAAATGAATGTAAATAATTCCGTAAAGTCATGGGAATGGTTTTTGTCATTCAAAATAATAAAAAGTGTTCACAATAAAATGGCCACAATGCAATTTTTGCTTTACACGTATCACAGTTATTACCACTAACGATAATTGGTTTGTGTAATAAGATGTTGTACCCTCTAAAGTAGATATACATGACATAGACTATCATTACAAATTTGAAATTTGAAAAAATAAAATTTGGCAAAAACGTGCTACTGCCCCTTTAAACACATGATATCACGACGCTGAGACATAAATCAGGTAACGACTCACAATATCACGACTTCAAACCCTCATCATACCATAATGCCATGACGACTTAAGATAATGACAGTAGTATAACGTCACCGCAATGGAAGTCTAATCGTAGTGCTGTGTGAGATTCAGTTTTCATTCAAAGTAAAGAGGATTGATTTTAGATCATAAATATAATCTCATCCTCTTGTCTTCTGTTTTCAAATATATGAACACGTTGATAAAAATAAAATAGTCTCGATAAGTCTCGGGTATTTGTAACTGTTATCAAGTCGTGTTGAGATATTTCATTTCCGAAGACACTTGCGCAAGATTCTCTTCATACCAATACCGGTAGTTTAATACCTACAAGTTCCATTTTCAACCATATTCTATATATACATATATGTATGGGTCGATTCCTAGATTGTGAGGAACTTCCCTCTCGCTTCTCTATGATATCTAACGACTCCTAGATTGTGAAGGGTTATGGTGTTTCAGCTAAAAACTATAGGGGTCGATTCCTAGATTGTGAGGAGCTTTCAACTATTTTCTCTATCTTATCTAACGACTTTCGGGGCAATTCCTACTAATTTCCTAGATTGTGAGGACGTTACAACTCTTTTTTCTATCTTATCTAACGACTTTTGGTGCGATTCCAAGACTGTGAAGAGTTACGATGTTCATTAACAGACACAGGTTGGGTAGATTAAGAGTTACGCTTGATTGATTGTGCAAATATTTCTTTACCCCGTGAGAAATGGTCCAGCCAGCAACGCGATCAGTGACAACAGCTCATCACAGATTAGCACTCGTCAGCAAGTGTTAACCTGACTCCTTCTTTATCTTCACCTTATTTTTGCAAAAACACCTTTGGTGGTACAAGAGTACTTGTTACCATGTGTCAAAACGACGGTGGGCTAAAACAGAATATTTTCAAGTACCATCATATAAAAAAGTGAAAATTATCTCAGCATCTTGTTGATCAGGTTTCTGAACTTTTGAAATTGTTGAGAGTAGGAGCTTGGTTTCGTAAAAACAATCAAATCTAGGGTGTTGGATAGTTGTCTATAAGAAATATTTACGAAATTAAGTAGTCTTGTTGCAACATATATTTTTCTTGTTTAAAGACAAGACACTAACAATGTACGTTAGTGGTTACATGCAGTTATCCATCAACACAGACGGTCTATTGACATCTTTCAGAGACGACCACAACTAACAACAGACAGATTAGAAGAGACAAGTTTGTTCTTAATTAGAAGAAACAACCGAAACCTATGCCTTTTTATACCAAGAGTTATCAGGTCCATGTTTTAGTTTTTGTCCAAGATGAGTTCTATTGAATAATGCAAAAACCTATCAAGCATATGTTACCAAACACCATTTTCCAAAGTTTTTGTCAAAATGGCAATACAACTTTTTCCTAATTGACTTGTCATTCAATCAACATATGAATGTTTCATGTAACATGAAGGATATAACTGCCATGTCAGAATATATGTATTATTCATGTTCCTTATACGTTGTATGACAGTTATTTCTGCAAAACTTATTTTTACAGGTTGTTGCATTGTCACACAGTGTTGTTACGCATTGACCCAACAACCCATGTGACCAAATCTCACAGGGAACAAAATTAAAAGTACACCTTTTGTTTCTAAGGGATTATCTCGCTCCACTAATCTGGAAACCTAAAACAAAAGCTGCTGGGTGAACGAGAATGAAGCGAGATACCCTGACACAGTGGGATTATATAGGAAGAGAAGAAAAAAACTGATAACAGGCTTTCACTCAATTCGACAATGGAACACGTTTAAACACTTAAATTAGAAGATAGACACGTACATGTTCTTAGGTGCTCGGAAAAAAGTAACAGGAAAATAGTAACAGTTTTTGTTATGAAAAAAGTAACAGGAAAAGTAACAGTTTTCAAGTGTTTCCATTAAACAAGTTTAACAAATAATATATACAAGCACAGTGTCACATTAGAACAATGTCGTCTTTGCAGGTGTAGATCAGTGAATAGTGATTATAAGCGATTTACGTGTTAAAACATGTTCGGAGTCTTTGCAACGGTGTCTTCCCGAATTGTCGACAGTAGGGGTCGACGTTAAAATTCCTTTGATGTGCCATGTTGTTTTTGTGATGTTGTTTTATGGGATTAAACTGTGGGTTTCAGTGAAAGTTGAACTCAGGTGCGGAGGGATTGAGATATGTTCACCTTTTCGAGATGTGTTCACGAATTCGAGATGTTTTCAGCAATTCGAGATGTATTCACTCAATCTAATTAGTTAATCCAATCATATGTTGAGTTCATTTAATTTAATTATTTTATCCAATCATATGTTGAGTTCACTTACTTTATTTATTTAATCCAATCATATGCCGATATATAAGGCAGTGACATGAGTATCTCAAACATCACTTCCACCATGGCAACTACACAACTGCAGCACTACTTTCTTCCTACTTCTCATGGTGGCAGTTACTTGTGTTTGGGAGGTATATATAATATATGTATAGAGTCAACAAAAGGAGAACAGAGGGCTGGGTGTCTTGGAAATGTCAGAAATCTGATTGTGGTTCAACCTAAAGAACAGCCTGGCTGTTGGTGCCATCCCTCTAATGCAGTATGCCGATTCCGTGTCGCACCTGCTAAAATTAAACTAAATAAGAGACTGACGTGTTTCATTATAATGTATATTTTAATAATAGTTAAAATATTTTACTATGAGTGTACATTATATGTTATCATTATGTGATATGTATTTATAATTTATTTTGTGTATGTCGCCCGGATTCTATGTTCTGTGAAATGCATAACACAAGACCAACCTTGTTTAATAAATGACTAAATGTTTATTTCGTTTTTCTATCGTTTCTAAATTCGGGAACTAACCTTTGCAACAGTACAGTAACAGTTTAAATCTTTTTCTCTTTGAAGATAATCTTGCAGATCAAAGGTAACAGATGTTGATATAGTAAATTAGTTTACTCAATTAAGCTAAAATCTAAGTTAGCTGAACAGTTTGAAGAAGTTAATCCTGTTTTAAGTATGTTATTACAGATAACAAGTATACTTTACTTTGTTGATTCATCCTTAAAAGTAGTATGAATGTTTTCATAATCTTCAATGACAAGATTATCAACATTATTTCAAATCAATGCAATACTCTTATTGTTCCTTTATAAACTGTAAACTGTGTAGATATGTATTGTTATGAATGATGTTTGTATGTTTTGTATGCTGGAGAATTGTAATTATACACAACAAATTTCCCTTTTGGGACAATAAATATTATCTTATCTTATCTTAGACCCATAATAATTAGACCCACGATCCTGAGATATACCAATTTTGCCTATAGTTTTCCAGAATGACCTAGAATCATTGTTGTTGTGTTTATCAAGTAAACGTTGTTGTTCATCCAACTGGTATCGTCTTTTATATTTTCTTAGCAACCAAACAAACGTTTTCCTTGCCTGGGTATAATACTGTTTTAACGTTTTACGATTTGAAGATTTGCACTTCAACCATGACTTTTCAAATAAAGATTTGAGATAAATATCCCCGCTATTGGTCTTTATATCAATAGCGGGGATATTTATCTCAAATCTTTATTTCATAACCGATTTCGCTCAAATTTGGAATATCAGCTCACAGTATCGTATATAAACAGAAAAATATTGTCAAAACAGCGAGTCGAACCCCTGTGTTTATCGCCATTAGTTCCACCAGAAATGTCCGACATTTCGAACCGCAGTACTCCCACATCACATAATTTAAAAATTCCTGTATGTTATACTGAGTTATATAAACGTTCCTTCTTACTAGCGGCCATGGCTGAGTGGAATGATCTCGATATGTATTTAAAAAATTGTAAACCCTATGCTATCTTCAAAAAGAATATATTTAAAGGTGATTGTAACGTTCATAAAATATAATAGACTATGGTAACAGACACAATCAAGTAACACTTTGTCGCTTAAGATTAGGCTGCAGTGACCTTAAAGGTCATACATTTGACAGGTTTATAGAAGACTCTGCTACTTACCTATGTAACTACCTTTGTGATGATGTTATGCACTATCTTTTCGTCTGCCAAAACTATTCAGACATTAGATTAAACAGCTATTATATATTATGTTAATGGATTTAATTTGAAAACCGTTCTTTATGGTAACAATGACTTATCTGATGAGACAAACTTAAAAATTGTGGATTCTGTTTGCACATTTATTGACTTAAGTAAACGTTTCCAAATTGAGAAAGCACGTGAAGTTTAAACAAATGTCATATTTGTTAGCATGCAATAGCATACATTTCTTATTTTCAATTGTTGAATGTCCACGTATATAGGTTGTGGTAATTGTTTAATTTACATTTTCAGTTATTGGTATATGAATTTATTTCTTGTTGTAATGTACGTTTCATGGTATAATGTATAAACCTGTCAACGTCACGGCGAGAGATATTTATATAGGGGTAACCCTGTTTATCAATCCCCCTTTCCATGTACCATCTTGAAAATAAATACCGATTAAATCACTTATGTGACTACTTTGTGCAATTTTAGGTGAATCAAACTTATATTACAAGTACTTTCGTCTGCATTTAGCGTCTCTTCGATAACAGCTTACCAGAGACGTGAATTTGAAGATATGTTTATATCAATATGAAAATGGACTTTTAATATCAACTTTCAAAGGTTTAAAAAATGTGTTAAGTAAAAGTATTGTTAATCAGCCAAATAATGTGACATGATATAATAATATTGTTTAATTTTTAATCTTGCAGTGTATATTATACTAACGGCTGACTGTCAACAAAAAAAACATGCGGATATCCTAACTGAACAATTAACTTTACTTCATCTTCCCCAGATCTAACTAGTCTTATCAAATATCTATTAGCAAAGTTTATTTGGACAGGTGTAGTTACGCAATTTAGTCATCATCACAAATTCATTACGCCCGATATCCAGAGTTACACCTGATATCAGAAGTTAATTTTAGCAATGTGTTATTGCATGTTCTCACTTTGTAATGTGGCGCCACCCGCACATTGATTGCAAAGTTTAGTGTGTGATGATGCTATTTAATAATGCTACATTTTAGTGTTGTATGCATTGAGTCTAAACCTGATTATCCTTATACAGGAACTGAAGTGGTGGTGATTTGTTACCATAGTAGGTAATTTGTATTTCATAACAAAGGGCGTGTTCCCATTTGTCCTTTTTTTAATATATTGAATTCGTTAACCATGAAAGGCGTTAATCATACTAACAACTTCTGTTATTGTTGCTTGGTATTTTAACTTGGTGGTAGTGAGTTAGACCTGTATAAGCGTCAAGGTCGGTTCTTTCTTTCCCTTACTATGCTATGCTCTTTGAGAACTATATGACTTTTATATTGTTTTGTCTATTTTGAGAAATACATTGATTTTGAAGATCATGACAGCCTTCTCCAATATGCACTGTAAAAATGGTGTTTAGGATGTAAACATAATACTAAGCGCGTATCTTGTCCTGTTTTTTTTTACACGTTTAGACCCCTAAACACGTTTAGCTACATGAATGTGTTTAGGAATGTGTTTAGCACCTAATCACGTTTAGCTACATAAACACGTTTAATAATGTGCTTAGCAACTAAACACAATCCTTAACACATTCAGGTAGCTAAACGTGTTTAGGGGTCTAAACGTGTAAAAAAAACAGGACAAGGTACGCGCTTAGTATTATGTTTAGCTTTCAAACAAAACAAAACCATACAATCCAACACACCTGAAAATGAAAGCATTGCAAATGTACAAAATATTTAAATCAATGAAGACCAATTGTATATCTTGTAAATTAAAATGCTATATCAAATCACCAGTGGCTGTTGAAAACAGTTACAAGTTTCAATGTTACACAGTCATCGCCAAAACATTCTACTACTAATGTAGTACTACTACTAATGTAGTACTACTACCAAAAAGTATACCAAACAAGACATACATTTGGTCTGCATTAACCTCTTTTTAGAAAATAAAGACTCAAAATAGGAATTTCTCGAAAAGGTTTATTAAAAATTATGTATAAAATAACCATATACACCAAGAACACTCCTCCAAATTACCAAATATTGTATTTATAAGATAATCATTATTCTCATAATATACATGGATAAAAGGTATCTAAAGATAAAATATATGCCTTGACAATGTTCACTTGGCAGTTAAATTTTCAGACACAAATATTTTAAAATTGGTTTTAGAATCAAGGCAATATAGCGACATTGTTTAACAAATGATTTTCTGTACATGAATTAATAACTACATAAATCCTTTAAAATAGGTTTGGGTGCTTTCTGGATTTTTTCCAACATAACATTTTCACAACAAGTACTTTACTCCCTTTAAATCATCTGTATTAAATCCAAGGATTTGGGAGGTATTTGAGATTCAGGAAGGTCGTTTGTAAACTGCATTTTATTTCCTTTGGCATCGTTCACCTGTAACATGAATGAATAAACTTTTAGTTTACCGTCGTAATGCAACATGACAAAAAATAACACATTTTATGAACATATCGTGTCTCCTGAAAACAGTTTTATAAAGGAAGTAAAGTGAAACATGTCATAGAGGAACTCATTTGGGTATATACAAATGGTTGTACAAAATTAACTGACATCAAATCCAGTGATCAAATCAGTTTTAAAAAACTTTAATGTAGTTTAGTGGGACTTCAACGTTTTGTAATAACTGATTCTGTCAGTTCTTGTTTCCTACAAAAAGGGCAAAAAATAATATAAAAAAGACAGAATAAAATGGCAGATACAAGCAAATCTTTTACCAAAGCATATTTATACAATAGTTGGTCTTTATAATGAAATGTAATAGTCTATATATTACTTAAATACAGTTCATTTGTAAAAGTCCTTACATAAAGGAATTTAGTTTAATATTTACTCACCACAACTGAGTGAATGTTTACAGTTTCTCCTATTTCTCCATCACAGCATCTTTCTTTTCAAGGCAGAATGTCATCAGGAAAACGTCTTCTCCAACTGCATAACATAGATACATCTAAATATACTGGTCTGGTCCTAAATGAGCTATATGAGCATCAACCAAGTATTTAATGAACATATTGTCATATGCTTCTTTCAGAACTTATTTAGTAAATACAATTGTTAAACGTCTATACCCTTATTACACATCTTAATTCAAGTAATTCAACACAACCAGTTACACTAATCAAACGTCACTACACTGGAATGTGATAGTAACATGTGGTTTATGGATATTACTTTATTTTAGATCTATAAACATTATCACAACCCTCATATATATCATTTATATAAATAACAAATAATACTTAAAAATTTATGTTACTGTTGGTGCTAAGCATATAATAAACTCCTTTGACAAATGAAACCAACATAGAAAGCAATCGGACGACGTTGTGAAATCTCAAATGAACCTACCTCAAAGTCTTGGTTGGAACCATAATTGTGTCGTTCAGGGAACATAGAGACATATATTCGCAGTAGCATCAACTTTTGGCTTCATGTGCACTTCGAATGACCAGAAACGTGTGCATCAACAACGTGTAAATAGACAAGAGGATGCTGGCGAAATATGGCGGCCACAGGGATACACATCTGTTCTTAATTAACTCTCCCGCCCAAACTGACCGATGTAATCCGACCCATTGGGGACATTCTCAAACATGTTTAGGAAAGTGTTTAGCCACTGGTGCAATGTCTGTCTAAACCCGTTTAGAAATGTGTTTAAAAGCTATTCTTGTTTTAATAACAGATGTAATATCGTTCTTGTGTTTCGCTATTAAGCACTATCCTAAACATGTATAGCATTAAACATGTAACGGTGGTGTTTAATTGCTAAACGCGATTTTTACAGTGTGTTTAGTTAAGCTTGAAGAAAATTGAAGTAAGATATAGCAAATTTTTCGAATGAATAAAGCTAATTTGGTATTTCACATTAAGCATTATGAATTTATAAATACTTATTTATTAGTATATTAGTGTTTGGGTTTGTAAAGCTATCATGTACTGTTAATTAACCACATTTTGTATGTATTTCTATGTATTCAGGAACAGTATTTAGATGATATTACCATAGCCTGTTTATCAATACAATTATTTTATGGAAATACATATATGTAAATCCTCCTAGTTTAGTCCTCGTAGTTTATAGTAAGCCCTTCATTGTGAAATGTTTATCCTATTTATTGCAGACATGCTTAAGTGATATGTGCAATGTGGGCACTCAGGCAATTAGGTGATGTGATTTGTTTTATTACTCTGAATAATCTACGGAACGGGTGTAACGAATACAAATGTTAGGTAATACCGATAAGGATGTCTCGTTTAGCACTGGTTGTTCGGATATACAAAACACAGGTACATGTATATCACTGAAACCCCGCACATATACACGATCTCCAGACTCACCATCCACCTCAACGAACGCATGAATTGCTTATTGAAATATAATACAAATATAAATATTATATGAAGAGATATAACACAAATATACAGATTCTTAATTTATAGCATACGTAGATACGTTTTCATTTAATTACATAATTTCAACAGGAGCGCTTTGCTTTTATGGCATCCAAGAAATAATGTTTTTTAAACAAAATAGTTTGGTAGAATAGAATGTCTTGATAAGAGTGGATAATACAACATAGTGAACAGTCCCATCCCAGTCCCATCCCACCCTCACACATTCCACCCCTCTAACATACACACATGCTCCCTTCTCTCAGCCTTCAGCTCAACCAAGCCAAGGCAGCCAACCTCGACGCCCTCAAATTTATTTTTTCATCAAAAGTCATTTAAAAAAAAAATCATAGTCATGTTTTCATCAAACTCATTTTTGGAAATAAAAATCATTTTTTCATTTTAATTTCATTTTAAATTTTTTCATCATAAAAATCAGTTTTTTCATCAAAGTCAGTTTTTTCTCATCAAGGTAAGTTTTTCATCAAATTTATTTGTTCATCAAATGTCATTTTTTAAAATTCATAGTCATGTTTTTATCAAAGTATTTTTTTGAAATAAAAATCATTTTTTCATTTTAATTTCATTTTAAATTTGTTCATCATCATCAAAGTCATTTTTTTAAATCAAATTTATTTTTTCATCAAATTTATTTTTTCATCAAATTTATTTTTTCATCAAAATTCTTTTTTTTTCTATTCAAAGTCATGTTTTCATCAAGAACACATTTTTACATCAAAGATATTTTTTCCTCATCAAAGTCATTTTTTTCATTAAAGTCATTTTCTCATTAAAGTCATTTTTTTAATCAAATTCATTTTTTCATCAAATAAATTTTCACCAAATTTATTTTTACATTAAATTTATTTTCTCATCAAAAGTCTTTTTTTTTATTATTCAAAGTAATTTTTTATTCAAAGTCAAAGCGATTTTTTTATTCATCAAAGTCAGATTTTCCCATCAAAGTAATTTTTTTTACATCAAAATATTTTTTTCATTAAAGTCATTTTCTCATCAAAGTCATTTTTTAATCAAATTAATTTTTTCATCAATTTATTTTTTCATCAAAAGTCATTTTTGTT
Organism: Gibbula magus; assembly: GCA_936450465.1. Classification (NCBI taxonomy): domain Eukaryota; kingdom Metazoa; phylum Mollusca; class Gastropoda; order Trochida; family Trochidae; genus Gibbula; species Gibbula magus. The sequence continues at coordinate 45,176 of CAKZFU010000089.1, read as the reverse complement.
AATTCAAAGTCATGTTTTCATCACAGTAATTTTTTTCATCAAAGATATTTTTTCTTCATCAAAGTCAGTTTTTTCATCAAAGTCACTTTTTCTCATCAAAGTCAGTTTTTCATTCAAATTATTTTTTCATTAAAGTAATTTCTTTAATTAAAGTCATTTTTTTAATCAAATTCATTTTTTCATCAAAATTCCCTTTTTTATTTATTCAAAGTCATGTTTTCATCAAAGTCGGTTTTTTTAATCAAAATCATTTTTTTCCTTAAATTCATTTTTCTCATTAAAGTCATTTTTTTAATCATCAAATTTATTTTTTCATCAAATTCATTTTTTTATTATTCAAAGTGATGTTTTCATCAATATCAAATCTTTTCATCAAAGTAAATTTTTTCCATCAAAGTCATTTTTTTTCATCAAAGTCATTTTTTCATTAAATAATTTTTTCATTAAAGTTATTTTGTTCATTAAACTCATTTTTCTCATCAAATTAATATATCCCAATATCGATTGTTCACAGTTTAATTAGTATTGTTTAATCAAATTTGTATACTTTTGATTGCAGATGGATGTTATTTTTGTCGATTTAAAACTCAGATTTTCCGCTCCAGATAAATACGTCTTTCTCTCGCCAGGGGCGGTAACTCATTTACTCATTACAAAGTGATTGAGAAGATTTCCGTCGTCATCATATAGCAGGCATCAGCATCTAACGGTCGTCAACATCCAGTGTCCAACTGACATCTCTCCCAGGCCGTACTGGTCACTGTATTCCACCGGACCATCTGCTTCCAATCTGCAAGTGCGACTTCTCCGTTCATCTGATCTCAGCTCTCCATGAGGGGAACGTTTCGCCTTGTATTTATCCCCCTCTCCTCAATTAAAGGATAGATGAAATGACATGTGGTCCAAATCGGATTCATTAAAATGGGATGTCAATTTGACAATTGCTCGATTTTAAATTTCTGAAATCGGTCCATAAATTACTTATATATGGCTTTTAAAAAAAAACCACCCTGATTTAGCCCCGGCGACCAGAATGAAAGTCTGCAGGGGTGTGACCCGTGAAGGGATGACTTCTGTGACGTATGTGGAGGAATTTGATTTTCAGCGATAGTCACAATTCAACGTAATTTCGCAACATTTTGATTGTTAATTTCACAAAGATACCTTCAATAAACCAACTTAAATTTCTCATATATCGAATGTTTAGATATCCAACTAGGTAATTCCGCAGATGACAATTACACAATTAATACATAAACATGTCTTTTTTCGATGTAATACACCTCATAAATTCATGTAGCGGCAGTGATAATCATCATTAATTAATTAACGAGACACCGGTGGAGTAGCTATCTAGCCGCCTTGCCTGTCGCTTATCACAGTCACGCCTCAGTGAGCATTTTCAAAAGGATTCGCCGAACAAATTGCGATAGTGTTAAAATGGGTGAATTAAAATCGTCTTAATTATCAATTGCAAGTGTATATTGTCTCGATCTTATGCTCAATTGATTCCGATATACAATATACGTAGAGGCAGTCTGATTAAAATCGACAGTTTTTCGTGGAATAAAAACTGCAAAATAGTGCATCTACCGGGATACAAACCCCCCCCCCCCCCCCCCCCCCCCCCCCCATCTCTATTCCAAAATGTTTCTCAACCTGGGCCCACATTTTCGAAGCTCTCTTAGCATTAAGATAGTCGTAAGTGCCATACATTAACATTGGCTTACGGCTATCTTAGCGCTAAGAGAGCTTCGAAAAAATGGGCCCTGAAAGACAATATTTTTGGGAAATTCTGATAGTGCAAGTGGATGTTTGAGTATATAACGCATACCACGCAACCTTTACCAACGAACCATATGTTTCTGGCTTGAAAGTTTGAGTATGAAGCTCGGTCCTGTGTTTCATATTTTATTGTACACGAAGTAGGAGAGTCCCCCCGATATTGGTGCTACAGGCCTGTTATAGATGTTAATTTGGCAATGGAGTGTCTCTACACTCAATAGTTATTGGTTTCTCTCTACAATCAATCAATCTTTATTCACTCAAAGGGGCCGCCAACGGCAGTACATGAGTTACATGAAACAAACATAAATAAATTACAGCAAGATGGCAAAAATGTTTTTGACTAAACGTGACAGATTCTTAATTACTTTCTATTGCACAATAGTTTCTTATATTCTGATAAAGATGGAAACAGCAGGGAGCGTTCATTTATCAGATTACTGCGTTGGTTTACTAAAGCATTACAGTTAAATAGATAATGATATTCATCTCCGACTTCGCCGGAGTTACATTGTGTACACAATCTTTCATGATTAAGTTACAATTAAGTTTCCATGAAAGAAAAAAGTACAAGAGGACCTTGCAAATGGTCCAGGATGTCCCTTGGAATGGAAAATGTGTACCTGAAAAAATGGAAAATAAATGGTGATACAGTGTTGACTTAAGCCCCTGGTGTTGACTTAAGGCCTTGTATATCAGACCTTAAATCAACACTGGGCCTTAAGTCAACACCACAGTGTAAAATAAATCTCACATGGTTAGGAGTGTAGTGAGTGCCAATAACTGTTTCAAAACGTGAGAAAACAAGCAAGAGGACCTTGTTAATGGTTCAGGATACCCTTTGGAATGGAAAATGTGTACCTGAAAAAATGGAAAATAAATGGTGATACAGTGTTGACTTAAGCCCCTGGTGTTAACTTAAGGCCCTGTATATCAGACCTTAAATCAACACTGGGCCTTAAGTCAACACCACACTGTAAACTAAATCTCACATGGTTAGGACTGTAATGAGTGCCAATAACGGTTTCAAAAGGTGACAAAAGATGCAAGAAGGACCTGTGACAGGTCTAGGATACCCTTTGGAATGGCAAATGTGTACCTGAAAAAATGGAAAATAAATGGTGATACAGTGTTGACTTAAGCCCCTGGTGTTCAGCCTCCATTTACTGTGACGATACGGTCTGTAGTCTTAACAAAATGATACATGGTTTGTGCTGCGAAAGTATAATATAATGTATATATGATGGAGAATGTTCATATATTCTTTACATTTGAAGTAGATTTGGTAAGACAAAACGGACAAAGATGAATAATCGCAACGCAATTTACGTGTGCTTAAAATGTGTGCTTAAAATAACAATATCAAGAAGAGATGGAATGACTTACAACATTACAAAGCGCATAACATGTGATGACACATGACACAAACGTGTGTTTGTGATCGTTAAATCTTCAACATGTATAACTCGCCAGGTGTTCCCTTAATTCTTTGAATGATTATATGTTGATAATGATAGAACTCCTAATATCAAATAAATACCGTTTTGTTTATACTTGGAAATTGGTGGTCAATATCTCTTCATTTATAAACCACCATTTTCCATGCATCAGTTTAAAACAATTTTTTAGTACCCATTAGGTTGAAAATTACCAAGTTGATATTTTCAGTACGAGCACATGTGCACATATCACTTTTGCCGAGCAACCATTGTCTCAGCGCGACTTCCCGTGTTTCGTCATGATACATCATTTAACAATTGTTCGTAACGTCACCGTAGCTTGTCGTCTCAAGAGAAATTGGCCCATTACAGGTTATTTTTTACGTTATTCAAAAATGGAATATAATGGGTAATAAAGAAAGCATTTCACAAGAAAACGTGCCATATGACGTTTACGAAATTCGTGCAAATATGTGTATATCACTCTCGCTCGACCAATACAAAAATACACACTCGTGTCGTAAAAGTCATATGCCACACTTTCTCAGGATAAATCTTTAAGAGATTATATCCCAAGGAAGTGCATATATGTTCTTAACTCAGAGGTTAAGTGAATGTTGGTAATATTTCACGAAGGAATACTTTTATTTTATAAATGATTACTCTAAACTTTTTTTTTCAAAAATAAAAACTCACTATAAATTTATATTGAATTGATATTGAATGCTCTAAAGCCAATAGTGTACTGCTGCATCCCAAAAGTTTCACATACTAAGTGCAATAATCATGAACTGTTAATTTGTTTGGACGCCGATTGCATTACTTCAACTGCACTGCACAAATTATCATTATTTGCCCATGTGGATGATACCCATTCCCAAACGTATCATGTGCAAGTTTTCACATTTTTACAAGATAAAATAGACAGAAGGGATCAGATATTCAAATTGCGATTTCCTTTAAGTTGGTATAAAATGTTCAATATCGAATCCATGAGGAAAAACATCTATCACCAGTTCATAGAATGAGGATAGAAACAAAAGCACGACTAATGTTTGATGATGTTGATCACTTATTCGAGATCTAACAGAGAAAACTGAACTGAAGCTTCGAAATTTTGATCCATGGTATTTCAAGGAATTGCCGAAAAATGTTATATTATATTATTATATATATCATTTAATGAGTTTTTATTTCTGAAATGATTATAAAACAAGAGTCATCAGAAGATGACATATCCCACCGGTCCCACATAATTTGTAAAACACATCTAAGACAGATAATTGTAAACAAAGTCCAAATTAAACACGATTCTATGGAAAGGAAAACAAATAAATTCAGAAATCTAAAATTATCAAAAGGCACTACTTCAGTAGTAGTGTAATACACATGGGAAGTTTCAGAAAGATATCATGAACGGTTTTCGAGTTCTGCTCCGAAAAGGAAATGATTACGGACGGAAGGACGGACGAACAGACGGACGGACAGACAGACGGAGAGGGCGACGACTTTATCAGTATAACATACCGGTGGGATAATAAAAGTATTCCTTTATGAAACTTGCGTTTCATAAATCAATAAATTGTATCGCATTCTTTCATTTCATTTTCATTTATTCTGTGTGTCTATTCATTCATTTAGCATTCAAGAATATAAACTTCATCAATACAGCATTCATATATCCTGAATGCATCACGAGAGCAATCATCAATGCATACTATACAAAGAAGTATTTTTGATTATTATTACTAAAAAACAACATCATTTATAAAATAAAAGCATTCCTTTATGAAGCGCACATTCGTGAAACTTGCATTTAAACATCAATTTATTGTATCGTATTCTTTCATTTCATTTTCATTTCTTTATGTCTATTCATGTATTTAGCATTCAAGAATATAACATTCATCTATACAGAATTTCATATATGTTGAATGCAATATTAGAACAATCATCTGTGTATACTGTACAAAGAAGTATTTTTCTGTAAAAAAAAACCAACAAAAGCAAACCAAAATTGTTGATCAATAAAAGGCGTATCTGCGAGACATGTAACAAACAATCAAACTGTTTTTTTTCAAAACATAAACAGTGTTCGAGTCACTGCAAGACGAAAGGGCTTGGAAATCATTGTTACAAGGAGAAATATAACAATGGCGAAGCGACGAACGAAAATGTAGCATAATATTGATTTTGTTACATTTAGCAATGTATAGCAGGAAAAGCATAGGGCCCAGGACGTACCCTTGGGGTACTCCAAGCAATAGTGAAACGCGTCTAGACTATTCCTGGTGTATAGAGATGGTTTGTGATCTATTTCAGGAATCCTATAATCCCCAATTCCCTGATCCAATCTTGACAATTTGAAATAACCATCTCAAACTGGAGTTTATCTCGTGACCCACAGTGTAAACGTTGTCGGAAAATCAAAGAGTGTTAATAATGAAGGTATATTCACAACATTCACTTGACTTCTGAGTTATCTCTAAAAGATTGAAGTGTGCCATATAACTTTTACTACACGAGTGTGTATTTTTGTATTGCCCGAGCGAGAGCGAGTGATATACACACATTTGCACGAATTTCGTAAACGTTATATGGCAAACTTTCGAGTGTAATACCTTCTTTATTACCCATTCTATTCGGGAAGTGTAGCTGAGGCAATGATAGCTAGGCAAACGTGAACATGTGCTCGTATCGAAAATACTAACTTGATTATTTTCAACCTTATAAATATATTAAACTGATGCATGGAAAATGGTGGTTTATAATTTGATAGACACAGTTTTAATATGCAGCAGTGTATGATACTTTATTTTCATCTCTGTTCAAGTGCACTTGGGGTACAGAAAAAATGTCTTTGGCCAGAATATTTTGTGTTTAACTTACAAATTCATAAATGTAGAAATGTAATTAAGACAAGTTGTTGTCGACATATATGACCTTCCTGGACTTATATTTGTTGACTCGATTGTCTCTACTGTAGGACGTCATAGACAAGCCAAAAAAAGCCTTTTTGGCTCTCATATCTCGTCTAGTTAAGGAGATTTTAAAACGAGGAGCTAATTAAACTAAATTTGAACTTTCAGAACGTTATCTGTTCATATTTCTGAGAAACACACGTTTTTAGAACTTTTCGTTTTCGAATCTCCTCACGTGAAATTCTCTATATATTGTTCGTCACGACTGTATTTGTTGAGCTTTTAACATTTGAAATACTCTCGTGACTATCTATCAGAAATACTGATAATTATCGAAAATAAGCGGATGAATGCATGTTTCAAATAAAGTTTGAACAAAAGTTAACCCAGGATGTAATGTGCCAAGAGTACTATTGTTCCGCATATGGTGCTGCATGAAGCTTCATTACATCTATTACTAGGTTGTTCACATGGTTATTTAGATCAATACACTCAACAGTGTAAAAATCGAAATACTGCTGCCGGAGAAAATCAATTTTCAATGCATTTTACTGGTATATGATTTGTAAGGTTATCCCGCAATTTCATACATCTGATTATAATACTTTAAAATTTATTTTTATGCCTATTCAAGTTTGGAGCGATTTTTTTCAAATGTCTTCTTTTTGCCAGAATATTTGGCATTTAAGCTGGAAATTCGTAAAATGTAGGAATTCAATTAATAAAACATCATGTCAACACAAATAACCTTCTTGGACTTAAATTTGGTGACGCGTCTTTACAGTGAGACGTCATATAACAAGCTAAAAACACCTTTTTACTCGTCTATTAAGTCTAGTTAAGGAGATTCGAAACGAAGATTTCTTCACACGTGTGTTGCTCAGAAATATGAACAGATAATGTTTTGAAATTTGAAAGTTAGTTTAATTAGCTTCTGAAGACATGGTGTATCTCTCTCTGTCTCAGTAGTTCATGCCTCGTAGATTTAATTATCTGGCATTTTGAATGGTGGCGTTTCGTTCGCGGTTGACTGTATGCTTGTGTAATATTGTTATATTGTTATATTGTTATTCTGTAAACCCACTTATACTCCGCCCAGTAAACCGTAAACCATTAAGGCTGACGAGGATATGTTTTAACCTGCTGCCAACTTAAAAAAAACGGGCTTCGTCCTATTGTTGCAAAAACTATTTTCTAGATCTGCATTTAACAAGCTACGGTCTTTGATCAGCTTGATCAGTTACATCACGTTTCAAAGACATATCAAAAGATTGAGCCACGCTAAGTTAAAGTTTAACGCATAGGGCCAAAAGTCTCTAAATATTAATCCGACTGCCGACTGGTACCAAAAAAGCACATGCGTTTAACCCATGTATATCCAAAGCATGTGTTAAGGTTCAGAAAGGTTGGTAAAAACTCCCGTGGGAGGAGTTGATTTCAGAACACAGGTACTGTCAGTCTGAAATGAGAAAGCTGAGCGCTCTCAGTTAAGGACTATAAAAACTCTGAAAATATTAATCTGATCGGTCCCAAAAAAGCGCATGCGTATCACCGATGTATATCCAAAGCATGTGTAAATGTCTTAAAGTAGCATTGCCATCGCACTTGGGAGAACCCGGAGATGATACGGGTACATCGTATAGGTGACAGGCGAAATAATCATCGACCACGCCCCCTTATTGTAAATTTCGCAAAATGAGAGGACAAAATAAGTGCACTTAAACTCCGACCAGGATCCCGCTGCACGTAACTCTAAAGTTACCTTAAAGGGGCAGTAGCACGTTTTTTGCAAATTTTATTTTTTCAAATTTCCCATTTATAATGACAGTTTATGTCATTTATATTTACTTCAGAGGGTAAAACATCTTATTATACAAACCAATTATCAGTAGTGGTAATAAAGCAGAAATTGCATGGCGGCCATTTTATTGTGAACACATTTTATTATGATACTCTTTCACCAACTGTGACATCTCTCCTCAATATGTCCTTGATTCAAGGTGTTGTACCTACAGATTTCAAAGAAGCATTGATAAGACCACTTTTAAAGAAACCTGGACTTGACCCAAACATTCTGAAAAACTATCGTCCTGTTTCAAACTTGCAGTTTCTATCTAAAGTTTTGGAAAAACTTGTCTTGAAACGACTTAACGAGCATCTTGCCAGTCATGAATTGATGGAAGTGTATCAGTCATCATACAAGTCAAGGCACAGTATTGAAACAGCACTTACCGTCCAAAATGACATTCTGAGGAGCATGGATCGACTGGAGGTGGTTCTACTCGTGCTCCTCGATCTGTCGGCAGCGTTCGACACTGTCGACCACCAGATACTCATCAACAGGCTCGAAAACACCATTGGAATCAGCGGAACAGCTCTGGATTGGTTCAGGTCATACTTGTCAGACAGAGTGATGAGGGTATCGGTAGATGATGAAACATCTGAAGATCATCGTTTAGAATCTGGAGTACCTCAAGGATCAGTACTGGGCCCAGTGCTGTTCTCACTGTACATCTCACCAATTGGTAACATCATCAGACGACACGGCTTACACTTCCATGGGTATGCCGACGACAATCAATTGTACATCAGTGTTGTACCCAGCTCTGTTCCAGTTTGCCAACACCAGATTGAAGCATGTCTTGAAGATATTCGCAAATGGATGTCTGTGAACTTCTTGAGACTGAATAATGACAAGACAGAGTACATGATCATCGGTACTAGGGCACAACTAAACAAAGTGACAGCATCTCCACTCACTATTGGTGACTCAAACATACAACCTACCAGCAAGGTAAAGAATCTTGGAGTTATTTTTACCGAGACAATGTCACCAGATCAGCATGCTTTGAATACATGCAGAACAGCAAACATCCATGTGAGGAATATTGGGAAAATCAGACGCTACCTCGACACAGATGCGACAAAGCTATTGGTCCACTGTTATGTAACATCAAGATTGGACTACTGCAACTCACTACTGTACGGAACTGGAAACATCCAACGCCTACAGAAAGTCCAAAACAGAGCAGCGAGATTGATCACCAGGACCAAGCCAAAGGAACACATCACGCCAGTCCTAAAACAACTACATTGACTGCCTGTCGAGGAGAGAATCAAGTTCAAGAGACTGGTCCTCACATATTCAGCTCTGAATGATCCAGATTCCCCTTCATATCTCATGGACTTGATCAGCCTCTACACACCTGCACGGAGCCTACGGTCGGAGAACAAACACCAACTTGTCATCCCAAATGCCAGAACGAAACAAGCCAGCCACGCCTTTTCTATCTCTGTCCCAAATCTATGGAACTCAATTCCCCTTAAGATAAGATGTGCAGAAACTCTTGATACCTTCCACAGACAGCTCAAAACCTACCTCTTTTCATCAGCCTATCCCTCCTAGACTTTGTAATGCGCCGTTGAACAGCTTTGAGTTGGATACCAGGCGCCATATAAATCCATTATTATTATTATTATTATTATTATTATTATTATTGCGAATGACAAAAACGAATCCCATGGCTTTAAGGAACCATGTATAATCATGTTTTATCTTGATTTTCCAACGAGAAAAGGGTGTTTTTCTTTTAGTGACATAATTTTTCAAAAACATTTCCTCGACTTATTTGAGTGAAACAAACGTGCTACTGCCCCTTTAAAGCACATACCTCAAGAAACAGTTGAGACTGGGATTTTGAAGAACAGCAACACCACTGCACGAGGGGTTTGCAGTACCGTATTTCCTCTACTAGACGCTCCCTGAACTCCGGTACAGTATGTAGCCGTGGCGTCAATTCGAGACCATCATCCATTATTTGTTGGCAATATAAATTATCAAACTAAAAAACATGTATACAGTATTTCTTCTAATAGGGCCCCAGAAACAACCCCTACCCTCTAAAAGGACAAAGTCCAAATCGTAACAATGGACAAACAAAAAAATCTTAAAAACCTTAAATCCCCAAATATGCATGATATGGGAAGGCTGTGTACCATATTTGGTGAAGATTGGTCAAGTAGTTTTAAAGGTCTGCCCCGGAAACCAAATCTACCCTTCAAATAGACAAAGTCCAAATTGTTACCATGGAAAAAGAAACAAGGTAAAAGAAGCTTAAATCCCCAAAAGGAACATCCACATGATATGGGGGGGGGGGGGGGGGGGGGGCAAACGGAAACTCGGAAACAATATGTCTCCCGATCCTTCGGTGGGAGACATAATTCTTAGAATTACACAATCTCCTCGCCATGTGACATGAATCGGATGACAAAGGCTCATATTCATAAATAGGTACGTTTAACCCCGGCTGCTATTATAGCCCCGGGTCCTATGAGGCCCGGTTAGAGGAAATACGGTAAATGTAATCATGACAAACTTTCTTAAAAGAAAAATACCGCATTAAAGGCACATTTCTAGACTTGAGATATTTACTGAACATCTTACCTGAATCTTGGAAACATACTATAAAGCTTTGCCACTGTATCCCAATCATGAATTTGAAAATTAGCCATTGCAAGATGAACTTACTTAAAGGTACATCCATTGTGTTGTTGGGGGTCACATATTGCAAAATTTATAAACGGTGTTACTTTATCGAGAAGTACCGACTGTTACCGAAAACCACCATTTTGATGATAGAAGACTTAGCATATTGACGATGTGAAGGTAAAAGTAGTGATTTCTGATCGAAAACCGGACAATGCTCAGCGTGTTGCGCGCGCCAATGAGTCAAACGTAATTTTTGAATCTTATCTATAACAGACTAAAAGACAATTGATAATGTTTAATAGGTCACATAACTACTGTGCATGTAAATGGGACGTGCAGTTTCGGTTTCTGCACATGCATACTAAATTTTAATTGGAAACTAGTAATTATGATATATTTGGCGATTTGGGATAAATATACAAGCTGAGTAATTTAATGTGTATTGTAGACATCACATGTGGTGAGTTGGAACGTATTAAAGCCAAATAAAATTTTATGAAACACAATGGATGCACCTTTAAAGCACAAAAAGGGTGTAGGTCCTTTTATAATAAACTTATCTCCACTGATAAACATCCAGCTATTTGCAATAAATGGCAAACTTTATTCCCTGAAATTGACTTTGAGTGGGAAAATATATTCACAATATACAGAAAGGGATTACAAGATACAAAGCTTATAGATTTCCAATACAGGTTTCTACATGGTATTATTTATATAAAAAGAGAATTGCTCAAAATGGAAAAAGTAGATAACAGCTTATGTTGTTTTTGTAAGGATGAAAATGAGAGTGTTAATTTGCCATTTTGCTAACCAAAACTTCTGGACATACCTTAAAATTTGGCTTAACAATGCATATCCCCATCCTTTGTTTTTATCAAAATACATGGTTCGGTTTGGTACTCTGTATCAAAATAGATTACCGAATCACATCATCAGTTCAGCAAAAAATATGGAATATCAAGAATATATCTCCAAAATTGATCAAGGGCAGTAACTCCCGAAAATATTAATACACCGCTTCTCAATGTCGTACTCCATCAATATTTTATAATTATGCCCTCACGCAGGTCTCACTCGGACAAACACACGGACGCACGTACGGACACACTTGCGAATGGACAGATCATCACTCAAACCTATCGCCTTCCTGTTCTTGGCAGTGTAAAAATAAAGTGAATAGGTAGACTAGAGTTATTTGAGGCTAGCCCGAAATGACTCTATCGGGATTGATTTGTTAAAGCCTGAATAATTTTGAGGCTGAGGTAGAGTCATTTAGGCCTGGATAGAGTCATCTGAGCCTGAGGAAAATTCTAGCCCCAAATGACTCTAGAGTTATCTGAGACCGGGCCCAAATAACTTTAGAGTTATCTGAGGCCAAATAACTCTAGAGTCATTTTTGTACTAGAGTCATCTGAGGCTGATACACCGGCAAAGACAACCAATGTTGCCTGAAAAAAACCTATGATTTTTTAATAAAAAACATTTATATTTCAATTAGTTTTTACATAGCCTTGGCAAGCCAATCTTTAGGAAGATGTGTAAGGAGAATACACACTTTTCATTCAGGAATTGATTAAAATATAGCAAATAATAGGTCTCTGATTATGTTTTTGTTTTTACTTCAGGTACTGTTAAACTATTTTATGACATATTTTGTGAAGTTTTTCCTATTAAATCTACTTCCCCATGTTTCACTAAACAATTCTGACTAATAAATAAAATTATATTTAAAAAAAGTCTTAGAAAATCGGTAACAGAACTGACATGATGACAACCAATTATCATTTTGATCGTTAATTGAAAATTAATTAAACAAGATTAAGCATGCATATTTCAAATTTGTAAACTTGAGGACGTATTTAACTCTATTTTTTTTCAAAAGAATATTTTTAAGTAAGAATAAATGATGTTTGGAATTTCTCACCTAGGAATTTACACTTTTTAAAGATTGACTCATATATCTGTCCATATAATGTACTTTATGAATTGTCACAATGTAAATAGCTCATGACATGCTCTGTTTGATGTAAAAAGAATTCTTATTTTATCTTAAACAGAAAGGCTTGCGGCTGTTTACGCCGGGTGGTGCGACGGCCGGACTCTCAATCAAGCATAGCCATTCGCAAACGCTGTTGAAGTGTTCGTCTAAACGCAACAGCACGAACGAACTACTTATATTTCGGTGTGGTTGCATTCAAATGAAACAGCATACAAATACTAAAAGTGTTTCCCTAAGATGATATAAAGGCATAGTTTTCACATGTAAATTATGTTAAAGTGTCATGCTGAAAGTCGTAAATCTACGGGTGCCGTAGACCGGCCAGTTTCCGGGAGCGGTGAAATCAAATGGTTTGTTTTGTTTGAACATGTTTTGCTCTTAGCGGTTAACAGGTATGTCGTATAATATTATATTATTATCGTTTACATTTGACTCTGTTACTTTATGAACAAGATGTAATAAACAGTAAAGGCATACAGAGACTTTGATATTTGATTCCAAGTAAAACATTATCATGTTTATAGTGACTGACTTCTTCAACTGAGCGATCAGTCTCTGTGGAAACTATTCAATGAAATAATCAGATAATGCTGCTTTATCCAAATGTTAGGATTTGTTGTGACAGATATCCTTTTGAATTTATGTTGTCGGTGAATTCTTCCGTTTCACAAATATATAGACTCATTATATTCTAAATGCATGCAAAGAATAGCTGAATGTAAACATTGATCGATTGAGTGAGATTGAGTTCTGGAGCTGTCACTGGGATACGGATGAAACGGTGACAAAAGTTTAGTTGAAACAGTGACAAATTGGACGGAACGGCGACAGCCATGGGTTGGACTAAACAGCGTCAACAAATATTTTTTTTATATTAATAGTAGAGTTTGTTATCTATTTATAGCTAGTGACTGCCACTGCCAAACGCTTATTTTTGTTGTTGTAAAACAATATTGTGAAATCATTATTGATAGTTTCTTTCAAACTCAGTACAAACAGTAAATGCGCTCACCTCAACGTCTCTATAAAATAAAGAACATTTATTAGATATACATAAGCCTAAACTTTCATTGTGAGATAAATTTTTAACCTGAGAAATATTTTACTGGAATAAATAATCCGTTATGGCTTAGGCAGGCCTCGACAAATACAAAAGCCAGTGGAATTTTTATTTGGCCAGTAGTTTTCATTTTCTATTGGCCGAACTGGCCAGTAACCTTTTCAGATGTCACCTACATGATTACTGAGCTCATGTTTAATTACAACTTATAGAGGTAAAATTGTTATTGAAATTTATATAAGCCAGTCTGCTATACTATAAACAACTTCCAAATGCAAGGCATAACTTTTGCCAGTCTGCATTACTGGCTGAGTTAAACCTTGCAGCATTCCCTTGCTTTGTTGTGCCTAGATAGTTAATCGCTGCACCAGAAATGTGTAAATATTTGTTGGCACTGGCCAATGTGACCAGTAAGTAAAATTTTATTTGTTGAGTCCTGTTAGGTGCGTAGCTTTAACAGACAGCACTGTAACAATGCAAAGATAATTAATGCATACTGCTTATCAATGAGTTTCTGGCAATGTGACAGGATTTTAATCAGCAAGTAATGAATGAAATACTAAAGTTGCTCCTGTTTGATATAAAACTTCTGAATGATATCTTTATTTAACTCGCTTTTGCTCGTTAGATACCAAACCAATGATTGTTTTCATAGAAATGCTATTTAATGGAACCAAGTTTAATAATCTCTAAGTTCCGAACATCATTTCACATAAATTTAATAACAATAGATTTGATATCACAAAGGCATTGTTTTAATACTAACATGTGCTGCAGTGAATCATGGGGTATCTTTCTATTTTAGTTGGACTTCAAAAGTGATTTTAAGGACGCTTCTTTCAATTTTATTTCCAGCTTTGCATAATTTATTATCCATTTGTTTTCATATCAATTTTTTGGCTTGATAATTTAGGTGATTACTTCAGTAGTTTAATTATATACTGTCAAAAAGGATTTTTTTGTCTGACTTAAATGTCTTGTTAAAAGGCGCTGTAGCACGTTTTTTGCAAAATTTATTTTTTCAAATTTCCCATTTATAATGATAGTTTATGTCATTTAAATTAACTTTAGAGGGTAAAACATCTTATTACACAAACAAATTATCTGTAGTGGTAAAAACTATGTTGTGTATAAAGCAAAAATTGCATGGCGGCCATTTTATTGTGAACACAATTTATTATTTTGTATTACAAAAACGATTCCCATGGGTTTTACTTAGCCATGTACACTCATTTTTAATGATTTCATTTTATTTATTTTTTTGTAAGAGCAAAAAGACACTTTTGCCCAGTGAAATTTTTAATTCGTCTGAAAAATCTACCAAAATTTTAATCAGGTGGGAAAATGTTGCAATATTTTTGTTTGAGAGGGATTCTAAGTAGCATTTTAATTTTTTTTTCAAAATCATGACAGGAGGATCCGTTAATGAAGTAATAAATTTGTATTACCTAATGAGATATGTTTATGAATCTTCTGCTAGTTTTGAACCCTGTAATGACATTTGTAACGATTTGTTTATGTCTCTTCTGCAGATGAAACACTGAGGGAACGATGAGGAAGGGGAAAGGCGATTGTACGATCGGGTATCGACTTAGCCCAAATGAAATTGAGCAGTTGTCAAAGGAAGAAACAAGTCGAAGGAGGAAGCTACGTCTTGTTCAGGTACCGTAAATCCTTGAATAATCGCCCAGCGATAATTTCAAACACTGATTTGACCCGGTGATTATTCAAGGCAGTTGAGCCGCGATATAAGTGAAATACTCTTGAAAGCGGCGTTAAACCCCAGCTCACTCACTCACTCAAGGCAGTTGATTATTCGAGGCACGCGATTGATTCTTTTCGAAGCCATAATATATGAAATTTATCAAGACTCATTACAAAAACATCATTGCAGTGTGTTTTAAATTATGAACATTGCAAAAGAAGTGTATGTCACTAGGGTAAACTTCGCATAAATATGCTTATGTCAGATTTATTTGAATCCCTCCTTTTCATTAAGGGAACCCTCACCCCCAATTTAAATTTTTTTTATTCTCTTATCGTGACAATCACAAGATTGCTCATGGATTTTGACTTAAAGGGAGAGTTCTGTCACCATCTTGGTATTTTTGCATTACGTGAAATGGAAACATGCTATATTTTACCTAATTTTACAACTTTTTAATAATAAAAGACATACACTGATAGAGTATTCACATGGTAACACATAACATGCAATAAAACTAATAAACGACTACCTAGGTCATCTCTCCCATATGCTTGATAACGGTATAAGGATCTATACCGAAACGTCGCTATTGTTAATAAAGAAGTTGATCATTCATAAATATTTGTCTTCTTGACTACCTAGGTGTTATGAAGCTTTTCCCACTTGCCTAAATGGCTTCAATTCTCAACAAAAGTCATCAAAATATTATCTTCATTAGTATCTTTCAATTTGACTGTGTTTTAAGAATTGACTTCAATATTTATTAAGTTCATGGACGTATTTATAAACTTAAAAAATGCTGTGTGAACTGTAAATCCATGTAAACAGGAATATCCTCTTGAATTTCGTTTCTATAAAAAATATCCCTCCTTTAAATGATGGTGGCCGACGACTATGTCAAGCAGACTCTAAAGAGTTGAAAAATATCAATTGGTCGGGATTTGCAGCGGTCTCATAGAGCCAACTTCCCCCGGCATAACTCGTGCCAGTCTCCATCACTGGCTAATTTTATCTTTGCTGCATTTCCTTTACTTTCCTATGCTAGTGTTGCATCACGCTACACCTGAATTTCATAGTGCGTCCTACTGTCCTAGCACAGAAAAGTTAAATCATACGGAGGGAAACTACATTGAGAAGGTGACTGTTATGTGAAAATGGTTAAGTCAGGTTTGTCTCTAGATTATAGGGGTGTAACAATACAATGAACTATCGATGCATCGCAATAGTTGGCTTGGCAATAGTACTATATCGATAGTATATGCAAAAACACTATAAGGTTAACTATCGATACTATCAAAACTATTAAATTTCCCTTAATTATGAATGATTTACACAACCCTCACTGCTTTTAATTCAAGATTTTTCATTTTAGATTGTCAAAAGGGAAAAACTAGAGATAGGAAATACCAAAATGACAAAAGGTCTTTTAATTATGATTTCTTTACGGATTTTGGTTCCGTAGTCCTTACATCAATTAAACATTTCTACTAAAGAAATCTAGCTGATTATTGCGTATTAACTATTTGTACAAAAAAACCCATCGCAATAGTTATTGCAATAGTGAGAAACAATAGTCAATCGCTGTCGCAATAGTAAGTGGCAATAGACTATCGCTATTGCAATAGTCTCTTTGGGTCAATAGTCGCCCCTACTAGATTATTGATAAACTCTTTAAATTTCTTATGGGTGAAACGGTTCACAACTACAGTAGTTGAACCACGGTATTTTGCTTTCGGTTCGGTAAACGGTGCATTGTTATTTTTTCGGTATATACCGAATATATAAGTTAAATAATCAGTTATGTACAAACTTAAAATGATATGAATCGTAATTTAGCTTCAGCGTCAATATGCATGTGTCACATCGTTGTCGATCCATTAACTCAGATGTAATTATATTTTAAGTTGTGCAATGATTTCCATACTGTACAAACTACTTTTGAAGAAAAACATGTGATTTGTTATTGTTTAATTTATATATTGAAATACATTCTTGGTTTTGTACCGAACCAAAAATGTATCAAACTGAGTCCTGGTCCTGTACTGCAATACATACCGAACTGAAGCTCAAGCGTACCGTTTCACCCCTAAAATCTCTCCTTCCAGGTGCGGGAACAATCCAAAGTCAATGCTGCTAGAATCCGCGGCGATGTCAAGAAAGAAAAAGCTAAACAGTTGAATAAACTTGCTGGTGAAATCAAGGTACCGATATTGTATATTGTATACTGAATTACAGAGTAGTACCACCCATGGTTCGCTAGTTCCAGCCGCTGCTCGCAGGTTTCACCGCAGTGCATAGCCACATGACGTTGCGGGCTTTCTCCCTGCCATAATACTAGCAGCCGCGATATAAGTGAAATACTCTTGAAAGCGGTTAACCCCAACTCACCTCAGCTCACCTGTTATTTAATCTGTTTGCTTCTTTGCCTCAAGTCAAATGTCATTCAAATATTGCATTATACATTCTTTGTTCAAAAAGACAATAAACTGGATAAAAGTTTTATGGCATTGCTGAATTTTAAATCCCTTCAAAAATAGAAATGACAGACTATAAATAATAATGATATTTGTGTCAATTAGTATATCCCCACTACAACGTCGCACATACTAGATCTCTGTGTGACTGCATTTGTTAAAAGCTAAATGACTGATACTTTCAAATTTGCAGGGTTGTAGGCAATATTGTGTTTTGTCATGTAGGTGTTTCAACCCCGAGGTTTAAATATTTTTGAAGTTTTAACTCAAAAACAAACACATTTTGGACTTTGTGTCATTACCTAAGCATAACTCAAAACTATATGACTTGGAAACTTCAAATTTGGTATGGAAGTTCAAATCATTTTTGAAATTTTGACTGAAGACAATTATTGTTTTTCAATGACATCCTCGACTTCATTTTGTTTTGAAATAATTGTATAAAGGTGGTCAAACTGCAGACAGGGTTAATCGAGCTGTGCTCACTTTTTCCTTGTTTGCGTAACATTCCAACTCGGTTACAGAGCATATTTTGTAAATATCTCCCTAAAGTTGATGAAGCAGGCATCAGAAATTCATAAGTAAGTTTATCTATTAATATCATCAGTAATTGTCATCGTTCATTTTCCAGGACAATCTCGAGAAGGAAAGACGAGAAAAGGTGCGTCATCTAGAACAGCAGTATGAGAATTCACTCAAGAGCATCGGAACAGCTCACAGAGCCGCACACAAAGTGGTAAGAATAATGACATGGATAAATGTACCACGCTGGGGCATCATACGTACAAGTAGACTGTAACTTCCTCTGATAATATAGTTCGGTTCGGCTTCGGTTCAAGAGGTCCGGGGTTCGAATCCCGCCAGGGGCACGGCAACTTTGTCTGCAGCAGAGAACTGTAAGCAGTAAGGTTTGGGTGCAATGCTACACTGAATCTCAGCGTAGTACCACCCATGGTTCACTAGTTCCAGTCGATGCTCGCAGGTTTCACCGCAATGCATAGTCACATGGCGTTGCAGGCTTTCTCCATGCCATAATACTAGCAACCGGATATAAGTGAAATACTCTTGAAAGAGGCGTTAAACCCCAACTCACTTCTCCTTACCTCTGATAATATATGATGAGATAAACATGGTATTAGTCAAGAAAAGACAGATATCCTCTATTTATTCAACGTGTACCTCTGTTCAACCAGCATTTAGTGGGTAACTGGTGTAGGGGATGGTGGCCTTAGAGCGATACGGCAGCCCAGGTTAGACCAGGGTAATAATGTTTGAAGTGTCACACTGTAGAGATTTGTACAAATATTAAAAACATTCATCATCATTATTATTATCATCATTATCATTGTTATTGATATCAATTTTGTGTTGTTTATCTCATCTCGTGAGGTAGAAAATTTATATATTTTCACCCGTGGCTGTGGAACTCGTGAAAATATAAACTCTCAAGCATTATTATCATATTGTTATTAATTTTGCGTTGCAGTAGCATGTTTTTTCGCTCAAATAAGTTGATGAAATGTATTTGAGAAATAATGTCACCAATAGTAAAACACTCTTCTCTCTTCGGAAAATCAAGTTCAAAATGAGTGTACATGTTTTGGTAAAGCCAGGAGCATAGTTTTTGTAATTCGAAATAATAAAAAGAGGTTACAATAAAATGGCCGCCATACATTTTTTGCTTTAAACGCAACATCGGTATTACCACTATGGATAATTGGTTTGTGTAATAAGATTGTTTACCCTCTAAAGTAAATTTAAATGACACAAACTATCATTATGAATGGGAAATTTGAAATTAAAATTGAAGTTTTCTCACAGAAAGAGAACAAGGTGGAGAAGCTATGCAGAGAACAACAGCAAAAACAAGCAGCCCACAACCGATACCAATCTGCATTGAAGAAGGCGCGCAACGAACAGGCCTTGAAGGAGTATGAAGAAAACAAACAAATAATAGCCAGGTAAGCATTTCAGGAATCGATTTGCAGTCTCATTAAAATCTACCTTTTTCTGAGGAATGAAAGTAACAATATCTTCTGTAGACTGTAGAGGAAGTAAATGAGTCCCGATGATATGTTCACTGTTTTGGTGAATGATACAGAGTACATTTGTAATGTTCGTTATAAAGAGAAAACTAAAGGTAATGCTAACTGCTATATTCGTGAACTTGCGAGTGCTTAGTTAGCAAGCGAAAGTAATGACATATTGATATAATTCATGAAGATGATATTAAATCGGACTGAGTTGAGTATTTTACTTATTACTTTCAAGCTACTTTCAAGCTACGTTCAATCATTAAAACAAATCGCTTTTCAGTTCTTACTTGTAGGAAGATCAGCGCAGACCTGACATCATATCTTATTATTATCATTATGACGTAATGTCAATCGGTAACAAGCAATCTTCTTCTATCTGTAATAACATTGCTGATTTATCAGACAAAGAAAAGTAATAAAGGTTATACAGTCAGATCTTGTTTAACCGACCCCTTATATCCGTAAACCCGGCTCTCTGCACGGTAGTATTTCAAATCCTCTCTATGTATTTCTATGCAAATGATGATTCTCTTAACCGCACAACTTGCAATCCAGACGATTTTCAACTGTAACCAAATTTTCAGGATAAACGGAATCTGTCTGTACAATTATCCAGTGTTCTCTTGAATAATGAAATGCTGCTTTTTCGCCTTTCACAGGAAAGCTGCGCTTGAGACGGAGATGGTGCGAGCTGCGGAGATTGCGTCCTTGCCGCCGCCTCCCCCTGACCCAGTAGAGGTGGCGCTACAGACTACAGGTACTCTCTCTAGAACAACATCCATACGCAAGGCATAACTCCTGCCCGTCTTCATTACTGGTTGATTTAAGCCTTGCAGTGGCTACGGATCAAGAGGTCCGGGGTTCGAATCCCGTCAGGGGCTAGGCAACTTTGTCAGCAGTAGAGAACTGTTCTACACGCAGTAAGGTTTGGGTGCAATGCTACACTGAATTTCAGCGTAGTACCACCCATGGTTTGCTAGTTCCAGCCGCTGCTCGCAGGTTTCACCGCAGTGCATAGCCACATGGCCTCTCCCTGCCATAATACTAGCAGCCGCGGTAAAGTGAATACCCTTGAAAGCGGCGTTAAACCCTAACTCACCTCACCTAACCTCACCTTTGCCGTGATAAGATAGTGAATAGCTGCACCAGAAATACATAGTGGGCCCACATTTTCAAGCACATAGATCTTAAAGAAATACTGCTAGGCCTAAATCAGCCAGTAATGGAGACTGGCAAGAGTTATGCCTTGCATAGGGATATTGTCTCTAGAACTATTGTGGCTGATGGCTACAATATTGTACAAGCAGCATTAGACAAATTCTCTTCCCACAGAGGTTACTCTCTCCAGATTTCCGATCCTAACCTCTGTTCTACATCGCTTGAAATCAAGGACTCCAGCATAATTCCCTTTCTGGGAAAATTGCAACCTCATACTGTATCCCTGCTTCTTAACCAATGAAAACTCATCTTTCACCAACCATGTTGACTGAGGGATTTCAAAGATCTAGGCATTACACTCTTAAGGGTCTTGCTCATTAGCATAAGCATGTTTATTATCCCCCGCCACGAAGAAACTATTTAAGATAGAACGACCAAATTTGGTGTGTGGCTTGGGGACATAGATTCCTCGATGGAGTTCGAAAATAAGAACGATGTGATAATTTTTCCGGAGTTATTGCCCTTGTTCCGTATTTTTGGTCTCTGTTCATGGTATCTCCAAAGGGGACAGCTTTTCTCAGAAACTGTTTAAGATAGGGTTTCCAAATTTGGTATGTGTCTTGTGGACATAAATACCTTGATGGAGTTCGAAAATAAGAACTGTGTGATTATTTTTTCCTTAGTTATTGCCCTTGTTCCGTATTTTTGGACTCTGTTCATGGTATCTCCAAAGGGGACAGCTTTTCTCAGAAACTGTTTAAGATAGGGTTTCCAAATTTGGTGTGTGGCTTGTAGACATAAATACCTCGATGGAGTTCGAAAATAAGAACGATGTGATTATTTTTTCCGGAGTTATTGCCCTTGTTCCGTATTTTTTGGACTCTGTTCATGTATCTCCAAAGGGGACAGCTTTTCTCAGAAACTGTTTAAGATAGGATTTCCAAATTTGGTGTGTGGCTTGTGGACATAAATACCTTGATGGAGTTCGAAAATAAGAACCGTGTGATTATTTTTTCCGGAGTTATTGCTCTTGTTCCGTATTTTTGGACTCGGTTAATGCTATCTCTAAAGGGGACAGCTTTTCTCAGAGACTATTTAAGATAGGATTACCCAATTTGGTGTGTGGCTTGAGGGCGTAAGTACCTTGATGGAGTTCGAGAATGAGAAGCACACAATTAATCTTTGTGGAGTTATTGCCCTTGTTCCGTATATTTGGACTCTGTTCAAGGTTTCACCAAAGGGGACAGCTTTTCTCAGAAACTATTTAAGATAGGATAACCAAATTTGGTGTGTGTTTTAAGGCCATCGATACCTTGATGGAGTTTGAAAAAAAGAAGCATGTGATTATTTTTTTCTGGAGTTATTCCCCTTGTTCCGCTTTTATTTACTCTGTTTCAAGTATCCAAGGATATAGCGTTTCTCAGACATTGTTTTACATCAAATCAGTTGTGTGGCTTGAGGATATCGTTACCTTAATGGAAAGAAAATGAGAAACGCACAATTATTTCTTCTTGAATTATTGCCCTTGTTCTCATTTCTTGTGTCTGGCGGGGGATGTTGATGACTATGTCTTCTTGTTATCAATAGTTTTCACAAAATCAACTGGAATATTTCGAGGAAAACACATTAAACCAGAAAACGTTTACCCTATCTTACGCTCATTTTATCATTATGACTTGTCATTGGCAAATGTCACTTTTACAATGGCGTCGCTGATTGCACAACTAGATTCAATTGCAACCAATCAGGACACTCCATTTCTGTCCTGGATTTCAAGCAAAAACAGAACAGAGGTTAGGAATGGAAATCTGAAGGGAGTAACCTCTGTTGGAAGAGAATACATTAAATAGGGTCCGCAACCCAAATTTTTCTAAATAACCCAGATTTTTGTTCTCATTTTTCCTGGTGTAATTGAGGTGTTTGTAAAACAAAATTAGAGTTATTTTAATATTAAGTTGAGAAATAGCAAAAATACAGGATTTTGAAATTTGGCCATGTTGGGTTGAAAATTGATATTTTGAAAACAACTTGGGCCACTCCTATAACAAACTGAAGAATTGATTTATGATGCTTTTTTTAGTTTGTATGAGTACAGTAACTATCAAACTACATATATGAACTGAAATAAAAATTATTTTACATGTATTTTTGGTTTTCAGAGTCTCTTAAACTCCCTGGGGTGTGTAAAAAAAACGAACGAACAACACACAATTTGTTGAACAGAAGATGAATTTATTACAACAGAATTGAAATCTACCCATTAAAAGAATAAATAAGTTGTATGTAATATTTGAAATGAAAAACAGGCATGTTAATTTCTCTTAAAATATTTTTTTATCTTGTTTGGTGTTATGAGTCAAACACTACACCTTCTAACAACAGAGACCTAGCACTGTAGAATACATCTCAAATTGATACTTAATATCATTCTTCCAGATCTTAAACACAACATAACTTTGTAAGGATTTAATATTATTATTACTTACACTTTTAAACCTTTTATTGAATTTTAAAAACATTAATCACCTCATCTCAAATTGAATGAACAATGGCTATGTCCTTACTCCAAAACTGGTATTTTTTGTAAAAAGAAAGACACACATCTTATTCAGTAAAAAACTTAAAATACATGCATTAGCAGATAATTATTGCATGAGCAAAAAGAAAAATATATCAGTTTTTAAAAAATATTTTCTGGCATGAGCCGGGGGATATCTTTACTGAATTATATTTTAACATTGAAGGCGGCCTTGAAAAGTAAATAATTTTAATAAACTTAAGGTTGTATTATTGAGAGATAATACAAATCTTGGAAGAGGTTATCAGACACTTTCACTATCAACTGCTTTTATAATAAAACACTGAACTGAATAATATATCAATAAATTATCACATCTCTGTCACAAGATCTTCGGATACAGCAACTAATTGCAACTCTGTCCATAATGTCGAATTTTAAATATAAATGTTCTGCTGTCAGTGGTCTAAAACTTAGACTCTGAAAAAGATATTATTCTGAAGATATCACCATGTTATTCAAAAATGAAAAGGAGCCTCTCTTTTCTGAAAATAGAATTTCTCATACTGATTCCTTTTCAATATGAATAAAATGGTGGTGTTTTACGAACACATACTTTTCCAATAAGAAACTGCACCACCAAAATATATTCACCTATAATAAATACGATAAAGATTTAAATAAATAAAACAAATCACTTCTGGTCTTCACAAAGTATTCTCATACAGTAAATCTGCCATCAGTACTGAAGGAATGTCATATTAATGATTAATCCAACAAATTTAGCTGTTTTGGTGGAGTGGATCTCAAGAGTCACAGGTCAAAAGAAAAGGAAGAATCCCAAATGCGATTTGACGCAAAGGTGTGTTGTGCAAGCCAATAATTTTACAAGTCAAGGAGGAATTCCAGCTTACAGGATTCACACCTGCAAAGAAAAGAAAAATTGAAAATTTATTTTCTTGTTTTTGATTTAATGCAAATGATTCAAGCAAAGTAAGATCAATTCCATCTGGTAATTATAACTTATAATATAACAGAATGATAAAAAGATTTGGAACACATTATTTTATGGTTATTTACAGTAAGAAATTTTTATATATAATCCAATATATCAGTATCATACAAATAACAGTGAGAGTCTAGAAGAAATTGATCCTTAATAAATTTAATATTTAATATTAATTACAATGTTTTTTTTATTCTGTTAATATAATAAGGGGAAATTACAAAGTGTTTCTATTCATTTTGTGAAGTTTGGCAAACCTTAAAATGATTTAGAATGAAAAAAAGGTGTTAAAAATAAAGTCATTAGAAAAACTATGAATATGTCAAAAAAGTAATATCGACAGTTCAAAAATTAATCTATGATGCATGAATGTCATAAAAAGAGAAAACTAAATAGTTGTATCCAATTAATGCTTCATTTTACTTGGTTTCTTCCAAAATACCAACAGAACAAGGCAGAAACTTGCTTGTTAGAACAAGGGGCAAGGGAGGTAACTCTAATTTTTTCACATTTTAAAAAACTTTTACGTAATTATTTAACACTTTGTCAAGGTTGAATTTTTTTTTCAAAATGTGTTTTAGACTATAAAAAATATCAACTTTGCGAATATTACTAAATATTTCTGTTATTTGCACAGGAAAATATTTTTTCGAACATGTCAATTTTCACTCACCTCGATTACCCGCCGAGATTGCTCCAAAAATTATTTTATGTGTTATTCGTCATCAACAATGCCTCTAGTCCATGAATATGCAAAAAAAATTGTGAAAAACGTCACAGAAATAAGCGTACAACCGCGTAACACAGCACCGGTGTTAGTGACCCCAGTTTCTCTCTGCTTCTAAAGATAGCTACAGCAGCGCCGCTGACGGGTGTTGCGGTGCCTACATTAAACAAGAACTCACTCTCTAACAACTATAGTGAATTAGTTTTATCATTGGTATTAGGATATTTCTATATTCAGATAAGCTGCATCCTCAGATACCCAGGGTTTTATATATGCTCCGTTACTCTGCACTATATCACCCCTGGGACACTCCAGAGAAATCTGTACCCAAATTATCCGCCCTTTTAACGCAGCTAGGACCTGCGAGCCAATGACAATTCATATCACTTCCTAGCAAAGCATGCACCTCCTGGGCGCGGTCATTTTGTTAGCCATCCGTCACCGGTTATCTCCTTTGACCATTTTCATATTATACTGTCGAGCATTTTCATTTGTTACTGATTTCGTCACGCCGGCCAAGGGCGGGTAATTTTGGTACAGATTTCTCTGATGGAGTGTGGTATAATGGAGAGTAACGGAGCTTATATAAAACCCTGGGTAACCAAGGATGGATAAGCTATTACAGCTTGTGAACCAATCCAATTCTTATGTGGAACAGGGGACAATGTATTCATCGGCGTACATCTCATAATGTGTCGCCCCCAAAGTCAAATGTGGTGCCAGCCTTATTATTTCAGTAAGAAAAATGTGCTACAGCCCTATAACCTATGTTGTTTGCAGTCAAGCCGGTGCCGATGACAGACATGAACGCTTTCTCCACCACGCACTACCACATGCCCGACTACACAGTCGTTAAAGCTGGTTCTTGTGAACAGGTAACAGTCCTTGCTTTTTCTTCCTGCCCGACACTTTAGCTATTCATTTGCAAATGCAGTGATATTTTTATGTAAGCTTGTAGGTGAAACATTAGAACTTGTGATAAATCCTTGAAGGTCCTTGCTTTTACTTCAATCGAAGACATTTTCTACAATTCTCAAGAACCGCTGCATCTCAAAAGCTGAAAATTTAAAGTTATGTAATACCTTATAAGCTACAGAGCCTATGGCTTTTATTATCCCCCGCCACGAAGTGGAAGGTGGATATAGGTTTGGGCTCCGTCCGTCCGTCTGTCCGAGATAAAGGGGACAGCTTTTCTCAGAAACTGTTTAAGAGGTATATGAGAGGGCATGAATACCTTGATGGAGTTCGAAAATGAGAAGTGTGCAATTATATTTATTATTGCCCTTGTTCCGTTGTTTTGGACTTTGTTCATGGTATCTCCAAAGGGGACAGCTTTTCTCAGAAACCATTTAAGATAGGGTTACCAAATTTGGTGTGTTGTTTGAAGGCATAAATACCTTGATGGAGTTCGAAAATCAGAATCAATTATTTTTTCCAGAGTTATTGCCCTTGTTCCGTATTTTTCATTGTTCATTGTATCTCAAAAGTCGACAGTCTTTATCAGAAACTATTTAAGATAGGAGAACCAAAACCTCATGGGTTGTGTTCTGTTGACAGAATGACGCTATCGAGGCCGGTGTCGAGGAGGACGAGAGAATCAAGACACAACTGAAGGAGAAGAAACATCTCGACCAGGATAGGATCATCAGGGCTCGTATCCGTGGCAACGAGGCACTCAGACGGGAACATCTTCGACATGTATGTACATTGGGTGTAATCGTAACATCGTTGTATTTTCCTCCTTCTAAAGTTACGAAAAAGTCACATGCATCCCTAGCAAAGTCAACAAAAGCTGTCATTTTGTATCACCTCACCTCAACTCACCTCGCCTCACCTCGCCTCGCCTCACCTCACCTCACCTCACCTCACCTCACCTCACCTCACCTCACCTCACCTCACCTCACCTCACCTCACCTCACCTCACTCTCACTCTCACTCTCACCTCACCTCACCTCACCTCACCTCACCTCACCTCACCTCACCTCACCTCACCTCACCTCACCTCACCTCACCTCACCTCACCTCACCCTCACCCCACCTCTCACCTCACCCTCACCCTCACCCCTCCTACTTCACGTTTAATGATAGACCACTGTTTTATCTGGCCTGTTTTTTTTTAACCAGGATAAAAAATAAACACTTCTGTGTCTTACCTATATTTGTTAAAACTGGATACTCCATTTCAGAAGTAAGGTCCAGATGTACGAATATTTGACTCCAGGACTCAAGTAATTAGTACCCGCCCCTGCCCTACACTACACAATGTCATGTTCATGTGACGTTTCTTTGTTACAGGAGTACAGCGACATGTTGCAGGACCTCAGTCTACTACAGAGGGCCGACAGGAGGCGGAGACAGGAAGAAGTTGCCGACCTCCCGGTAAAGCCTTGTTATCCTCGTATCTTTGTAATAATAAACTCTTTATTGTCTGTAATACAGTGTACATGCACATGATTTGAAATTCAGTTTGTGCATTTTGCATTCGGCAGCCATTGTGCAACGCAAGATAAAGCATATTTCTGTCCTTATAATGCTGAGTGTCAAGCGAGGAAGCAACAACTCTCATCATTACCGTATTCTCGCTGGTATAAGACCATATTTGAGCCTAAGACCACCCCCACTTTTCAGAGGGTTGTCCTGGTTGGGCTTATTCCCCAGTTATAGCCCACCCCCCATTTTGCCAGATGTTCCATGGTCCAACGACGTCTCTATTCATGCACAGATTTCATTTCTCGGACATACAATAAAGTTTGATTTGTCATGTTATTGTCTTGTGTTATGTGTTCATATTCTTATTTTGACAGTTTAATTATCGTATATATTTTAATAATTGGATACATTACATATATCTATAATATTATTTGCAGTCAAGTTATTATAACATTCAAGTAGAAAATGGCATCTGTAATTTATCTCTGACAAAAATGTATCTCACGTGTTTAGTCATGACCGCCATACTTGGAGCGAACAACGTCACAAACTTTTTTGTCTTTCAAACAATCACTTGAAGGAAACGATTTGAAGATAGTTGTGAAATAAAATATTTGTAATATTTTCTGTGTTTGTCCTCTTTTCGTATCATTTTGAAGTGTCTAAATACTTCGATTCGAACCAGGAAGTAAGCATCGTATGTCTATGAGTCGCCAAATATATCAGCCAATGAGATTTCGAATCGATGACACACCCTTTTATCCACCAATGAGAGTTCGCATAAGTAATTAGCCATTCGTTCCGACGCAATAATCTACCATCTTTTTCGTTATATTCTGCACTCGTTCTTGAATAATCGACCTTCAAAGTGAAAACATTTTGTTGATTTTTTTGTCAACAACACAACAACACAGCTTATTGTTATCATTTTAATTCATGGTGCACAATTTTTTAACTCAAAGGCAATAACAAATTTCACAGAAAAAGTAACTAGAGTATCATGGCTTCGCTGATCGTAGCTACTCACCTGAAAAACAAACACGATGTATTTGTGCGTTAAATGAATAAAGTTACGATTTTATAAACATAATTACATAAATAAATATCGTGTTTTTGTTATGTTATGAAGTAAAACATCAAAACAATATCCTAAACAA
The DNA here is from genome assembly GCA_936450465.1 of Gibbula magus. NCBI lineage: Eukaryota > Metazoa > Mollusca > Gastropoda > Trochida > Trochidae > Gibbula > Gibbula magus. The sequence continues at coordinate 16,266 of CAKZFU010000089.1, read as the reverse complement.
CATGATGTAGACTAGTGACAGATCGTGTGTGTGAGAGAGTGACACCACGCTTGCGGGAAGGGAATTCCGTAATGACGATAGTCTGCTCTGATTGGTCGATACTAATATAACACCCAATCATATTGTACTTCCTTTGAAAAAAAAGCCATTTCAGTCGGCATGCATTGACGCTTCCAACACTGAATTGTAAATAGTTCATTAGCAAATTACGATATTTGTTCTGGAATTTATGACTAAATAACGTACATAAACATTATTGACAACATCATAATTAAGCTATGTAATGATGAATATCAAATCGGGACGTGTAACTTACATCGATGTTTGATGACGTGAGTAGCTAAATTTTATTCCCAACATTTATTTTTTTTAAAATTATTTTGTCAGCTACGTACACAACTATCAACAACGCAACTCAAGAATGTTATCATTTTTATTCATTGTACACCATTTTAAACCAAACACATGGCATACAAAATGCATAAATAACAAATTTAATGGCAATGATTTCATTGTTTTTGCAGTCGCCGATCATAGAATTCTGAAAAACAAAAATGATGTTTAAGTGCATAATATAATTATCATATATAAAAAAAATAACATGAATGAATATTAATAATATCATGTTTATGTTTAAAAGACTTAAAACATCAAAGTACAATATTCTTTATGCCGGTAACATGCCTTGCCTATTTGTGTTAGTTACGAGCCGCCATCTTGGATTCGGTCTCATGAGTTGGGGTCTCTCTCGAATACTAGCCCACCCCCATGTTTTAAAGATGTTTGTTTGCCGTGCCCCCTGGTCTAATACCCGCGAGAATACGGTAGTTGGGATGTAAACCTTGATCCATATTTTTGAAGCTCTCTTAGCACTAAGATAGTCGTAAGTGCCATACATTAACATTGACTTACGACTATCTTAGCACTAAGACAGCTTCGAAAATATGGGCCCTGGTCTCCCGAGCGGACACTCTACCAACTAAGGTTTTCTCAGGAGATTTGTAGAATGTGTTGTTTTTCACTACAGACAACATTTGAGGTTTTTGTCCCCTGCCGCAACTCTGAGCAGGAGACTATGCATTCAGAGGCATCTGTACGTCTGTACGTCTCACTCCTGTGGTTTAGGCTTTACTTTTCCCAGGTTTTACTGTTGCATAGTTGTAACTCCAAATCAACATTACTTGGGTAATATTCATATGTCAGTTGAATTTGGTTATCTTGAGAATTTGTTCAAAGTCAAGGTAGGGATTGTGATATTTGGACGAACATGTGATGGAATTTCTAGAAATTTAGCATCAGGTTATGTTGTCACAAAGTTGAAAATTTTCAGTTTGAGTTTATATTCAAGGTCATGGCAAAGAGTGTGTGAAGCTCTTATTAAGATGATGACTATTTTTCTTCCTTGTTGGTACTACAAGTCGCTGTCGTATTTGGAATATCCTCAATCTCATTTAAATCAGATCTCACGTAACACTTTGTTCGTTCGTATATCTCAGTTCTACCCAAAGTTGTCATGTCAGTGACCTTCACTGTGACCTTTCACTTTCAATAAATTCAGCCAATCAGAGGCCTTCTTAGATATGGCATTGAATGTCCAATGGCTTTCTAACTAGCTGATTGGCTGGAGTAAAAGATCACCTGACATGACTTCTGGTGCAGTACTCAGATCACTAACGCAGCGAGGTACGAGTGTTACGTTCAATCTGAGATAAATGAGATTGGAATATCCTGGACATTTTTCTAAGATATACAGCAATATTAAAAAAAATTGTTTTTAAAGTTTCTTTTAATTTGTCTTTAAGAAACAGGTATTTCTTCCCCCTGACCGTCGTCTAGAGGAGAAAGAGGGCAAACAACGAGATATGGAGAAGGCGTTTGAGGATATGTACTTGGCAGATAAACGTAAGATTCTCCACCATGTTTTGTCTGTAACAAGCTCTTCAATTCTAAAATGTGGACTGCCATTTTATACCTGTCAGCACAAGATAAAATTTATTTAGAATATCTTCAAATACCATAGTTGTCTGTTGAACCTGAAATAAAATATCACATTCTAATTCTACCAAATCCAAAGCCAACTTTCATCTTCCAAAAATACAGTCTTTGCAGAGAGCTAACATTATACACTTAAGCTCAGGTTGGACCGCCGAGGGAGTCAGGTCCGAGAATCCTTGTATTTCACATAATGACCTCACCATGAGTAATTAAGTGTTTTATTATACCGAAATTCTTTTTTTTTTCTTCAGGCTCTAGTATGTTTTTTCTTATTTGTCAAATCAGGGAATCCATCAGCTGACGCCATCTTGAAAACAAACGTAAAAACAAACATTCACGTGACAAATCACGTAACGAGTCAATATCTCAGGTCAGTGACAGAAATTTCTGTCACAAAACTGACCTCATCGCTGGAATCGCGGGTCAATGTACAAAAATATTTTTCGATCACGTGTTGTGAACTGGCCAATGATATTCTTACAAATTTAATAGAGGTATAATAAAGGGTTGTAAATAAAAAATGTACATTGCTAAAATATTTCCTAATCTAACCAAGGGTGGGATATCCCAGTTGTTAGCCTGCTTTGGATCAACATGTCTGGGGTTTGAATCTCACCAGGGGCTCGGCAACTTTGTCAGCCGTAGAGAACTATTCTACATGCAGTAAGATGCAATACTACATTGAATTTCAGTGCAGTACCACCCATGGTTCACTTGTTCCAGCCGTTGCTCGCACGTTTCACTGCAATGCATAGCCACATGGTTATATAAGTGATATAAATAAGTAAAAAGCGTTAAACCCCCAAACACCTCAACTTGCAATCTAACCAGTTTATGAGAATTCACTATTCACTATCAACCCATTAAATGTTCCTAATTTGACTGAAAAGATGATGCAGCAGTGTATCCAGGAATTTTGAATTTTGTCCATGCAAATGTCAAAGGTTTGAATTCATGGTTTCATCAATGCAGACCCAACATTTTCAGATCCCGCGGTTCTGATGTCATTGGACACACAGACCCCGCCTGACACGCCATCTAGTGGTGGAACAGATGGCCCTCCAATAGATCCTGCATCACGCTATACCCAGGAGCCGCCTGTCCAAGACCTCACCGACGGGTCTTCTCACACTAACAAGCAGAATGGTAAGTTAGCCCTATTTCTTTTTTGGTGGCAGTTTAAATTTTGCAAATACCCAAAGACATAATTTTTAAATCTTGAGAGGAATGAGTGTCACAAACATAGTGTGGGTCATATTCAAAGATCTTTTTACAGATTAGCAACAACGTGCTCAGTTTTTTGTTGGATGGGTAACACTCTTATGTCTGGATAATCTAAGAATTTGAAGCCCTGCCCTGCCCTGCCCTGCCCTGCCCTGCCCTGCCCTGCCCTGCCCTGCCCTGCCCTGCCCTGCCCTGCCCTGCCCTGCCCTGCCCTGCCCTGCCCTGCCCTGAGACATTAGTTATGGTTTCATCTTGGGCAATAAACAGACCTTTTTCTAATAGTGCAATCAGCAAACGTACTTCACACTGCACTTGCTGCAGTTACAAGATTTTGTGTCCTACGACTAATGATAATAATATGTCCATCTAGAGCGCCATACTCCATCAACTCAGTTGTTACCCAAGGCGCTAATTATGAAAACAATAAACCCTGATCTAGGTGATAATTCATCATATTTCATGTAACAGAGACAGCTCTGATGAAGTTGTTCAACCGGATCAAGGAGCAGAAAGACGACCATGCAACTAGGTCCGCCCTGGAGACGAGTCAGCTTGGAGACTTCTCCAGACCTCCCGCACGCACAAAGTCTCCTGTCCGTGCCTCTCCTGCCGGCACTAATGGTAAGCTTTCCTGTCAGATAATAGACTTCTCCTGACCTCCCGCACGCACAAAGTCTCCTGTCCGTGCCTCTCCTGCCGACACATTTTTGACCTTTTTGACCTTTGATGGATAGAGGGATGTTCGAGGGATGTTCGAGTTAATTCTGTGCTCTCTGATAGCAATCTCCTAAGTACCGGTGTTCCTCAAGGATGTGTCCTGTCTCCTGTCCTCTTCACTCTCTACACAAATGACTGTGTATCTCAATTGTCCTCTTGTTTGAGGGTGGATATATTCATCAATCAGCATTAGAGTACCGGTATAGGGAAAATATTGAATAGTTCATATATATTGTGTAAACAAAATTTCCTTTCTTTAGAGTCTGAATATCAGTATAACAAAGGAAATGATAATTGATTTCTGTACGAAAAAGGAAAAGCTACAGCCAGTTAATATTGACGGGCAGGAAATTGACATAGTAGACGAGTATAAATATCTGGGTAAGATCATTGACAACACACTTTCATGGAAATCTAATTCACACCGTGTACATGCTAACAAAGACTTTTTTCCTGCGAAAATTACAATCTTTTGATGTAGTCCGCAGTTTTCTTATCAATAGCATTTTTTTATCAATAGCATTCTGACTTTCTGCTTTCATGCATGGTATGGAAATCTTCCTCTAACATAGAAAAACAAAATTGACAAAATTTTAAACACTTCCAGTAAAATTTGCTTTCGCTGCGTGCAGTCTACGAACGGGCTGTGACTTTTCCTCCGTACGATCGACGTGCGTGCCCTGTACGACAACCGCACGCACAACGCATCGACATCGTGCGTTTTTTTCAAGCTTACCCACTCACACTTTCTCTACGAAACAACATGCTTACAACGTGCGTTGTACGTGCGTAGTTCGTGCTTACTTGGCACGTCCAAAGTTTAACTATCAAATAATTAAAGAAAACTCACGTCGATCGTACCGAGTACGCACGTACAACGTACCGAGTAAGCACATTTCCCAATTTACCCCACGTTTTTGTCGGTAGACAGCACGCAGCTGCACGTACGACGGGTTGTGACAGCCGCTTTAATCCACCCTACGTTTTCAGAAAAAAGTAGCAACCGTGGCCTCCCCAAAAAAAGTACGAACGAATTGCACGCACGATGGGTTGTGACAGGGGCTTAAATGAATATTATGAATTTTTAAACATCTGGACGTCGTTTCAAAATCTGGCATTTCAAAACTAACAGCGTCAAAATCATTTGTCCCATACAGTATAAAAATTCTAAACCATCACACCAAATAGTAATTACGTTATTCTTGAAACAAGACATGGCTGATTAAAATATGGCATATTAAAAGCAATGTCATTAGTATACCCATCATCACAATGAATGTTATTATTGTTTTTATATTGTATTCATGTATTATTATTTTGTATTTCGTACTACCATGATTCTTTGAATGTAAGACGAATTTCCCATCTGGAATGATAAAGTTTATAGTATCTTATCATAGTACAACAGATCACATTACAGCTAGATTTTAACTAAATTTTAAAAGGAGGGCTCTATCAGGGTATTTTTTGTGGAAATATTCCTGTTTACACATATATGCTATTAATACATGATTAAAATACATTCCAACTGAAAGATATTAATGAAGGAAATATTTTGATGACTTTATATTTGTCAATGTCATAAAGACAAGCGCACATTTGTTGAAAAATAAAAACAATGAGAAGTGAAGCCATTCATTGGCCGTGCGAGTGGAGAAAACTACGCTACAGTAGAACAGCAACACATCGGTGATAGAACTTTCCGGCCTTTTTGGTGATTGTCACAAAAAGGGAAGATAAGCTCCAATGCAAGTAATACTTTCTTTTTAAGATATTAATTACTGGTAAACATTCTCTTCTCCAGGGTTGTCTCCCTTGTCTGAATATTCTGCTCTGGAAACCTGCTCCCTTCCCTCAACGGCCAATCAGAATCTGAGCCCAACTGGAGCAACCAATCAGAATCAAAGAAAAGGTGCAACAACCAATCAGATGCCGCGACAGGTTGTCATAGAAGTCAAATCCCCTGCGAGAAAAAGACAAAGTCCTTTGAAGGAGAAACAGGTTTGTTATTTTTTATCTTCTGATCTTATATATGGCTTATGTGTGACATATTACAAATATAAATGTGTAATTAAATCACAGTATTTTCCTTAGCTCAGAAACATGTTAAATGTTGTTTGACTCTCAAAAATGTGATTAGGATTTAAATACAAATGTATGGCTCAATCTATCCCCCACTACGAAATGGGGGATACAGGAGATTTTGTTGTAGTAAATAGGAGGTCATGTTCATTTTTTGCTGATTTCAGATCACAGGTCCTGACACCCCTGAAGAGAAACAAGCCATGCAGGAGAAAATCAATCAACTAGAGTAAGATTGCTTCAGATCATTCACTGCTACTCTTAGAGAGGGGGCAGGCATTTGAGATTATAATTTGTAGCATTGTTTACATTAATGTCTCGGCTTGACTGAAAATGAGTCTAAGACAGGATGAACTAGCACACTATTTAGAAATTTTTATTACTATTGTGGTCAGAGATGAAGATTCATTAGCAATTGAGTGTTTGGCTAGGTCAGAACAACTTCACTCCCTTTGCCTTATACCTGGAACCGTGAATATTTCACAACAGCCTGAATATTCTCTCCATAGCATCTTCCCTATGCAAAGCATAACTCTTGTCAGTCTCCATAACTGGCTGATGAAAGCCTTGCAGTATTTCCCCCGCTTTTCTGTGCAAACGTAGTGGAGCGCTGCACCTGAACTGCATAGTGGGCTCTGATTTCCTATCACGGAAACCTTAAGAAAATGCTGCAAGACTTAAATCAGCCAGATATGGAGACTGGAGTTATGCCTTGTGTGGGGAAGTTGTCCCAATACAAATTGCTCAAGTCATATCTTTCCACATAACCTCTGTCACAATTGGGTCAAACTTTCCTTGGTTCTCACAACATACTCTATCTGAAAATAACAACACAGTTTCTGTCCCTATTTCTATCCAATTAAAAGGGGAGGGAACTCAAGTCTATGAATGCTAAGATTTAAACAATGTATCATCAATTTAGAACAGAAGTAATGTGGGAAGATATGATTTGAGTAACCTCTGACCAATGGCCTTTTCGTGCAAAGATTACAAATCTCAATGAGCTCATAGCACATCTGAGATGAAAAAAACTAATGTACAAAAGAGAACTTCTCACCTGTATGGATCATTGCAATTGTTGTTCCTCACTAATTTGAAATCTCTATAGTTCTCTCTGCAGTTATTCATTATAAAAACAGCACCAATCAGATTTGTTCATGGTCAGGAAATTGAAAAGATCAGACAAACAGGATAAGTCCAGCAATTCTCTCAAGCATTTCCAAGATTATTCCAAGAATTAAGACCAAACATGCACATGCCCGTTTACTTTCAATCAAAATCTTTGCATGAAATTTTATCAGAATTCAGCCTAACTTGTTTTATTGTTTTAATTTTGCAGAGAAAAGCAGAAAGAACTGGACACTTTGCTCAACAGATTCAAACAGTTCACAGAGCTGACAAACCAGCCTCAGATGAGCCAGTCACATGTTTCCTCAAAGCTCAATGGTCAGCAGTTCAGCCAATCAGCTCCCACCACATCAAATATTGAAGAGATGAGGATCCAATCAGGATTAGGAGGTCCATTAGTACAGTCAGCACCTTTACCAGGTTCTTCTCAAGGACCAGCTCAAGGCATTGGACTCTCAGAACCACACCCAAGCGGCATCTACCATGCCAGACCAGTGCAAATAACTGCAAAAGAGGGAGGAGGAAGGTTGGAGAGTGGATATTACTCAGGACTTCCTTCTTCCCTTCAAGGGTACCACAGTATCAGAGCAGGGGATGTCCTTCAAGGAAAGTCTGTTGGTGGCTTACCATATCCAGCCTCAGGTGCCACTGGATCTGGGTATATTGGTGCTTCTATGGCTGGTTCTGGTCCAGGTTATCCTGGAGGTTCAGGTTTAGCAAGAGACTCTGGTTATACTGGTGCTAGAGGCATGGCCAGTCACTCCCTTGGACTTGCAAAGCAGGCTGATCATGTGAAGAGGGTGAGGGAATACCAGGAGAGAATCCTACAGTCGAGTCAAAGAGACCTGCCAAACCTTTCTATATCTGACCGTTCACGACAGAGTTTTATGTCAGGGTCGAGTTCAGATCTTGCCCAGAAGGTGAAGGATTACCAACAGCAGATCCTAGAGGGAAACGCAGACAGGAGGATGTTCCTGGCCGAAACCAAAGCCAACATTGAACGTCAGAGAGAGGAGTTGTACAGAAAATACCCTTTGACTATGGGAGGTGGAGAAGTTGCTCCTGAGTCAAGTTCTCTACCTGAGCCATCCTTAGCTGATCGGATCCTGGAAGAGATCCGAGACCCTTTTAGGCCAAGGAGCTTGGACATGGCTGATGTCAAGTCTCCCCATGAACCAGGCAAAGGATTATCAACATCACAAGCTTCAACAACTTCTTCAAAGGAGAGGCTGGAACGGATCAAGAGGTCCTTGCTGTTTGAAGATCCTGATGAATCTCTCACAAGAACCCCAGGACGAGATATATCACTATTGGCACCGTCGGAAGATGGAGATTTGACATTGACATCTTCTTCAGAGCGAGGAAGTCCTAACCTGAGCAAGTCAGTTCGATCTGATGGCTCAGTGGCTGGAATGTCTTTGATAAACCGAGCTCAGGAAACTGGAAACATTTTTGAGAAACGTCAGCTGGAGCTACAGAGACAACTTGAAGAGGTGCAGAAACAGAAAGAAGACATTCTTCAACGCTATGAACTTGGACAGCAAAGAATTCAAGACTCATCTTCATTTCCAAGGAGTAAACTGGACACTACATCTTCTTCAGGCTTGTCCAACACAATGAAATCAAACTTTACTGATCACGAAGACACTTCCTTTGCATCTTTGCCAAACCTTCGCCCAGGTAGAACTGATTCAATCACAGTTGAAGGGAAGAATATGCCAGACTTCTCATTGTCAGTGCTCTCTGATTTCCCTAAAACTCTTGAGCAGTTCTCCTTGCTTGATTCAGAAGGCAGCACAAGAGGGACATCATCGAGTATGAGCAAGACAAACGAGAGGTCGCTGACAGATCCTGGACGTCTATTTTCCACAGACCTTGAAGAGGAGTCTCTCTCTCAACTGTCATTGCGGTCCCAATCCATCCAGCCACATGACAGACCAAGTCAGTCTGGGTCTCTGTCCCTGGAAGAAGAATCCTTGTCTCCGCTTAGCGCTGACCCAGACAAGATCACCTGGGCTAACCTCCTCACAGGACCTCCGTCTGTCTCCGCATCAGAGGAAAACGGCTTCAGGTTTGTCGAGTCCAAGTCTGAAGACTATGTTGGTCACGATCTGAGCACAATTTTTGAAGTGGACACTCCAACTACGGGTCAAACCGTTCGAGATTCTGGTCAGTTTGTTACTTTGATGTCCACACAGTCCTCAAGCTTGGATACACTCTAATGTTTGAGATTGTGTGATGGAAATAACACCAATTGACACTGAAACCAAAAACCACTGCTTCATTAGTCTGAGAGTCTTGCAAGTCTGTTAACCTGTATGAGGACTCTTTAAGCTTGGATACACTCAGTTAAGGATGTTCACTCCTCAAATTTATAGTATTAAACTTTTTTTCTAACTTATATTTGTTAAAAGAGCATAGTATATGATTAAAAAATAGGGGGTAGTGTGTTTTTTTTCGAGATATGACGCCTGTAAGATAGTGGGGTGAAGTACAATTTTAACATGGGAGTCTATCGGAAAATGAGAAAAAAACTGCTAAAAACTTTAAAATACTACATTTCTAGTATTAAACTTGTTTTCCTTTTTTGTTATGTTACAAAGTTCATGTTACCGTACCGACATCCATGAAAAAATATATATGGTAGTGTGGGTTTTTTTAAGCTTTGACACAAAATGTACCTGAAAACCCTCTTTTTTAGTCAAATTTAGGCCATTTATGCTGTTTAAGCACTTTTAAGAAGTTCTAAAGTCACATTTTCTTTGTTTCATTTGTTTTTTTAAAAGTATGTAGATGATGTAGAACATCATGAAGTAAATAAAGATGAGAAAAAATCTTTACGTAATCATATTTCATTTTTGAAGTTCAACAGGAAGGAGCGAACATCCTTAAGGTGAGGCTGTCAGTATATTATCAGAGACATAAAGACACTGAAACCACCTCTTCATTGGCCAGATTGTGGTTTGTTTCAAGCACTGATGAGGAAATACTTATGTCCTTCTCCTTTCGATGACCTTAGTTTGTTCGGAATATTCAGTAATTGTGCGAAGTGAAAGGAGTGGCTCAGAACACTGTTCTTGTCATTCGTAAATGTTCCAATGCTGTGCACCACCTTTTTCATGTTCCACATGACAAGAACAGTGTTCAGAGCCACTCCTTTCACTTTGCGTTTGTACAGGATGTTCGGAACATACTTCGTTCATCGAATGCAGCAGGCCTTTATGTAATGGGAACTCTCTGATAGAATGAAAGATATGAACTGGAAATTGTTCCTGGGCCAGGTTGTTCAAAAGCCCGTTAAATCTTAACGGACCGTTAAAATAACGGCGCTTTGAACAACCGGGCCCTGAAGGTTATAGTAGGACTGTATTTAGATTAAGTAGAAGAGCATCATTTTGGATGGTAAAAAATATTACTTTACTTTCATCAATATTAACAGTTAACAGTTAGAGAACCTTATTTATTGCCATGACTCTGGTAAAATATTTATATAGTGTGATATTTTGGCAAGATAAAAAATAAGCCATTGGATCATGTTAAAGGGAGGGTTCTGTTGCCATCTTTGTTTTTTTGCATTATGTGAAATGAAAATATTGTACCTAATTTACAACCTTTTAATAATAAAAGACATACACTAATAGAGTATTCACATAGCATAACATGTCATAACACTAATAAACAGTTTGCTGTTATGCTGTAGCAAAGTTTTCCCCACTTGCAGCGTCAATGAATGGCTTCAGTTCTCATTGTTTTTATTTTTCAACAAATGTGCGCTTATGTTTATCAAGTTGTGAAACAAAGTCGTCAAAATATTGCCTTCATTAGTATCTTTCAATTTGACTGTGTCATGTATTAATAATATATATGTGTAATCAGAAATATCCTCATGAATTTCATTTCCACAAAAAAAAACCTGATAGAACCCTCCTTTTAACAACAATTTTGATCTTTAATCTCAAGCTTTTAAAGGAGGGTTCTATCGGGGTATTTTTTGTGGAAACGAAATTCGAGAGGATATTCCTGTTTACACATATATGTTATTAATACATGATTAAAACCCAGTCAAATTGAAAGATACTAATGAAAGTAATATGTTGATGACTTTATATTTCACAAATTGATAAAGGCAAGCGCACACTTGTTGAAAAGTAAATGAGAACTGAAGCCATTCATCGGCGCTGCGAGTGGGGAAAATTTCGCTACGGTCTAACAGCATATTATTTATTAGTTTTATTATGTGTTATCTGTTAATATGTGTATTTTCTATCATTGTATATATTTTATTTTTTTAGAAAGTGTAAAATTGGGTTAAATATAGCGTGTTTTCATTTCACGTTATGCCAAGAATCCAATATGGCGGATGCTGCCAATAGATCAGTGATAGAACTTTCCCTTTAAGATAGGTGATTTTAGAAAAATAGACAAATCTTGCCACATCTAAATCAAAAAGAAATATCTTGACAGTTTTTTATTTTTCATGTGTTAGATTGATACTTACCAGTATTTATGTTATCCAAAATATTTTATTTTGTTTATCTGTTTCCCTCATGAGTATATCTTCTATAAGACAATTCCATATTTATGTATTTAAATAGCAGTGTATTGTTATTAAAATTAATCATTATAAATCAAAACGTTATTTCAAATTCTGAATCAAAGTGTCGATTGTGGCTTGATTATCTCAGTATATAGGACATTTGATACAAACCAATAAATTGCTGAGTTTTCCTTTCTTCCAGTCTCATTTAAATCAGACCAAACGTAACAATCATACCTCATTGGTTGATCTGAGTACAACCGTGCAGAGATTGTATCAGGTGACCTTCACCGTGACCTTTCACCTTCAGTAAATTCAGCCGATCAGAGAGGCCTTTTTAGTTAATATGACATTGACAGTGAAAAATGTACCCAGAACCCTGCATCAAATACTCATAAAAGTTAAAGCTGGGAGTTCCTTGAACTCAGGGGGCGGAAAAGCGCAGTGGTGAGCGCAGTGGTTAGCGCGTTTGGCTTCGGATAAAGAGGTCCGGGGTTCGAATCCCGCCAGGGGCACGGCAACATTGTCTGCAGTAGAGAACAGTTCTACACGCAGTCAGGTTTGGGTGCAATGCTACCCTGAGTTTCAGCGTAGTACCACCCATGGTTTGCTAGTTCCAGCCATTGTTCGCAGGTTTCACCGCAGTGCATAGCCACATGGCTTTGCGGGCTTTCTCCCTGCCAAAATACTAGCAGCCGCGATATAAGTGAAATACTCTTGAAAGCGGCGTTAAAGGCGCTGTAGCACGTTTTTTCGCTCAAATAAGTCGATGAAATGTATTTGAAAAATAATGTCACCAATAGTAAAACACCCTTCTCTATTCGGAAAGTCAAGTTACAAACGAGTATACATGGTTTCGTAAAGCCACGACTATCGTTTTTGTCATTCCAAATAATAAAATGTGTTCACAATAAAATGGCCGCCATGCAATTTTTGCTTATTACGCAAAACCATTATTACCACTACGGATAATTGGTTTGTGTAATAAGATGGTTTACCCTCTAAAGTAAATACAAATGACATAAACTATCATTTTAAATGGGAAATTTGAAAAAATAAAATTTGCAAAAAACGTGCTACAGCGCCTTTAAACCCAAACTCACTCACTCACTCACTCCCTGAACTCATAGGGGTTTTATGTAGTATTTGCTTACTTATTGGGGGACTCGCTTACATCTGCTTGGATTCACAATAGCTTGTGTAGCAAGTTCCTTGACAGCATGTCATATTTGTACATTTATCACTGCAATGTTTGTGGTGCTCTGTAGACTTTCTACCTGCATGACCTCTATTGCGTAGTACTCAGATCTACCTCCCAATGCAAGGCATAACTCTTGCCAGTCTCAATTACTGCCTGATTTAGGCCTTGCAGTATTTCCTTAAGAAATCTGTGTTTAGAAATCCAGGCCCGCTATGCATTTCTGGTGCAGCGATTCACTGCCTCGACACAACAAAGCGAGGGAAATACCACAAGTGTTAAATCAGCCAGTAATGCAGACTGGCAAGAGTTATGCCTTGCGTTTGGAAGAAGTACTCAGATCGTAAATGCAGCGAGGTACGAGTGTTTCGCTCATTCTGATCTAAATGAGATTACAGTTCTTCAGCTTGGACCCTCAGTAAACAAATACCTTAGTCATAAATTGTATTAAAATATATTTGTTCGTGTACAATTTGTATAAAATTGATGAATGTACAAAGAATATCAATTCCTGTGATAATTTATTTAAAGCTATGAGTGCCGTTTTCAATTTGTATTTTGTATATCATTCAAACTTGATTAAATGTATATCATTTCTGTTGGGCTTTGTTTTATTCCTTTATTAAAATAGATCTTCATGTACAGACATGTACCAACACATGTTTTGTGTCAATGTATAATAAGAGAAGTGGGCGTCCGTCTGTAAACGTCTCACTTTTTCGACTTCTTCTCCAGAAACAAAAGGTCTAGAGAGCTGGAATTTTATGTGCAGAGTCCTTGGCCAATGGGGATTCTAAATTGTAGATTTGGTGATTCCCGTGACCCCAAATAGGGTCACAGGGGTCACGACCATAAAAGCCTATTTTCATCTTCTTCTCCAGTACCAAAAGGTCTAGAGAGTTGAAAAGTTGTTTGCAGACTCCTTGGCGAATGGGGATTCTAAATTGTAGATTTCGTGATTCCCGTAACCCCAAATAGGTTCACAGGGGTCATGACCTTAAAATCCTATTTTTATCTTGTTCAGCAGTACCAAAAGGTCAAGTAAGCTGAAATGTTGCGTGCAAATTCTAAATTGTAGAACCTATTTTCGACTTCTTTTCCCGTATGAAAAGCTATAGAACAAGCTGAGAACAATTTATTTCGGTTTTGCATACAATACAGATCCTGGTGAGCTATAGAGCCCATGGCTCTATTTTATTTGGTTTAAATACTTGAGACAAATTGAAAATTATATGATAACAAACCATCAATAAACAAATTATACCCACAGTCCGATAAGTTATATGTATATCTTTTCAAATGATATCTGATATCAAAGAAAAATAAGTTCCTCAGGTCGAACCCTGTTTCAAGACAATTTCATGTTACAAAACTCGCCAGTCTGCAAGGCGGTTCGTGTTCGCGTTATGTAACCAGCCTAGAAGTGCACGATCTGCACGTGCACGATGTCTATTTCCAAACCCATCAATGTCAAGTTTAGCGAGACGGGGCAGTTTTTGAAGAGCACTTTACTGTCCGTTTTATAACCTAGAACGTAGTTGGAAAACAAAATATAAAATAAATGTTGACCTTACCTTGCCTTTTAAAACTGATTTATCCTTATCCATTATTTATTCAACACACATATTTTATATGTATATGTGTAATTAATTTAATGAATATAAATAAACTTTGTAGTAATGGAGGTTTTTGTATTAACGTAATCAAAATAAGGAGAGAGTTCAGGAACGTGTCTGTCTGTTCGTCCTATAGTTTGTTCGTCCGACTGTGTACATGTCTGTCCAAAGCTTGGAGTTACATTCGGATTCAGAGAATGTTGTCAAAATGAAATTCTTTGTAAATACTGGAGATTAAGCATTATGTTGAATTTGCTTTGTATTCATAAGATACTGCGCACTTAATTGATAGAAAATAAAATAAAATTGTTATGAACAAATCAATAACAAAAATATAGAAGTCTTATTAAACTTGAATTTTTTAGTCTATACAAATACTGTAATAATCCTGTTAATAATGTTTTATTAATATCCAAACTTTAAATGGACATCAAGGATGTTGATGAATATATAGGATAATTGCCAAAATGTATCTCCGTTAAATAAATTCACTTAATTTTTCATAGTTTTTTTCGACCAAAAATGAGCCGAGGAATTGCACTAATTAGTAAAGGTATTTTCCAGTCTAAATATAGATCAAGTCAATTATTTTCAAGCGCAAAGCATTGTGGTCTAGCTCGCACAGTGTTTACAAAGACACGAAAGAGAAAGAAAGTTTGTGAGCAATGAAAGAAATCGAAATATATAATTTTGACGCTTATTTATTTCCCATTTCTTTAAATTAATTATTTTCTACAGATATTGGAATACATTTTTTACCCAACTAGATATTTTGCTTAATTTTATAATCAATGAGAATATATTTTCAAAAATTGCTTGTCTTAGCTCAATAAAAAGTCCATTAAACAGACAAAAATTGGTATGTTCTAAGGACATTTAGAATCATTGTTTATAAAACAATCGTCACATTCAGTAATGTGTGACAAGGGTAGCCTAACTTCCAAGAGAAGCGCGTACAGCCCGTGGGTTGCTATGGCGACTTGCGCTAAAGACGAGCCTTAATTCACGCTTCGGAAACGCTTGCTAGTGTGTAGTACGTTTTATGCAATAAAGGGAATTCTGTTTATATGACATCAGTTACCTTAGCGTGCGTTACTCTTTTTTTAAACAAAATTTCATTACATTGTTGTGATATGAAAAGTATAGGTATAGGCATAGTAGGCCTGGATTTCCAAGAACAGATATCTGAAAGAAATACTGCAAGGCCTAACTTAGCCAGTAATGGAGACTGCATGGCAAGAGTTATGCCTTGCATTGGGAAGTTGGTTTATTTATTGCATTGAGTGAACTCAATAGATGTCACAGGGTGAACACAGTTCACATGTTCGGTGATCACTATTCGCACCTGAGTTCAACTTTTAGTGACTCCCAGGCGGTAATCCCAACATCTCACATCAAAGGATTTTTTCAGGGTCGACAAAACGGTAAGACACCGCCTGAGATATGCATACAGCCACTGATGCGTGAAGTTGTAGGCATTAGCTGACTGTATCGCTAATCCACAACCCTGCGCTGAGGGTATTTTAATCTGTTTCATTAGAATCATTACTTAATATAAGGATTCAAATATTCCGAAGGAGTGGGATGCTAATCCTTATAAGCCTGGAACCTCGATCGCCCTATGGCATCAAGTGATAGTGATTTTATAGGCGAATGATAATGTCAAGGGCGGATCCAGGATTTTTGAAAGGGGGGGGGGGGGGGGTCCCAAAATAATATTTCTCCACTCAGTGAGGAGGGGGGTAGGGGGGGGGGGGGGGGGGTGGGGT
>CAKZFU010000088.1:0-51184 GCA_936450465.1 Gibbula magus | reverse complement strand
TCCAACTTGTTCAAATGTTCAACTTCAACATTAGGAGTTATTTAACGTTACTTGTTATTCCCCAATGCTTCAGCTGCAGATAAATCTAAGTTGTAGCGCTTAGATGCAAATATCTTCAAAGTGGTGTAACGATTTGTTTAAGTATAGGCCTATTAGCGTAATAATTATGATTCTCCCATTTAGAGTGAACAACAACTACCCGTATGGAATGTACCATTCACTCAACCAGTACAGACAAATCCAGTTGGCTTACGAAGTCTGACTTGGAAGACATAGACCAACATGGAAAAACACTTAAAAAGCGGATCCAAAACCGCCAATTTCACTTAAGGAAAACTTTGATGTTTCGAGCCGTATTACTGACGTCACAGTTTAGCTTAACTGAAAAGGTCGGATCTGGAGCCGGTTTCTGAGCTTGACTTGTGACTTGGTGCATCTAAATCGACTACAGTGTAAATATCGTATGAGTTTTTTTCCAGGTTGTATCTCTCAGTTCGCGCAGAATAGCTTTTGACTCGAACTGGTATGATTTAGTACATAGTAGCATGTATATCTGTGGATAAATTAGAATTTTAAAGGTTTCCGGGAGGCCACGATGAACCGGACATTGTCAATACTGTTGTCCGGTTATTCGAGTTTAAATAAGAGTCTTTTCACTTGAAAATCATCTAATTCAACTAGTGTGTAAATATCATATGAATTCCTTCCAGTATGTATATCTCAGTTCGCGTAGAATACATTTCCACTCGAACTGGCATGACTTAAAGCTTAATAGCATGTGTATCTTTGGAGAAATAAGAATTTTAAAGAATTCCAGTAATGCCACGATGAACCAGACAGTGTTGAGACTGTTGTCCGGTTATTCGTGTCTTAGCATGATTCTTTACACTTGCAAAATCTTCTAAATCGACTATTGTATAAATATCATATGAATTTCGAACAGGTTTTACCTCACATTACGTGTAGAATAGATTTTAACTCGAACTGGTATCACTTATTGCTCTGTAAATTGTATATCTTTGGAGAATTAAGAAAAATCGATTTGTTTAAGAACCTAGGTAAACATTCAAAGTTATCATACTTTGAAAGATAATTGTGAAAAAGTTAATAGGATTTCGCTAATAAGATATGAAACTTGTTGTTCCCCAATGCTTCAGCTGCTTATACATCTAAGTTTCAGCTCTCAGATGCAAATATCTTCGGCGTGGTGTTTCCGCAAAAATGCACAGGGTCAAAACATTTGAAAACATTAAAATTTAAATATGGCGTCGAAACCACTTGACCTACGACTCCGCAATGGTAACACATTTTGCTTGTCTAGTTATTAAGCATCTTTTAAAACAAGTTGCGAGTCTCTAGTGTGTCACTGGGACTATTTAGACCCAAATTTAACATGTCAAAATCAGACGAATTTAAAGAAAATCAAGATGGCGGCTAAACCACGTGACCTACGAATTGGTCATGATTTACTTTTTTGCTTGTATTGTTCTTGCGCATCTTTTGCAAAAAGTTTAAAGTCTCTAAGTACATTTTTTTTAAAAATCCTATGTAAAAAGTTTTTCTTTATTATGACCGGAAATGACTGTACGCGAGCGATTTTATTATTGATTCATAAAGACCATAGTACTGTCTCACTTTCCTGAAAAAATCGTTCAATTCGCTTGTCAGGTTTTTGAATTATCGCCCCTGAAAGTTCGCGGTTTTCAAAAGTTGCTTGACTTTGAAAGGTCACTGTGAAAAAAGTATTAGGATTTCGGACAAAAAAGAACAAACTTGTTATTCCCCAATGCTTCAGCTATATGTAAATAAAGTTTCAGCTCTTAGGTGCTAATATCTTCGGAGTGGTGTTTCCGCAAAGGTACATGGGGTCCGAAAATTTGAAAAAGTTAGAAAATCCAAGATGGCGGCTAAAGCACGTGACTGACGACTTCGTCATGATTTACTTTATTGCTCGCAAGGTCATTGCGGATCTTTTGGAAAAAGTTTCAAGTCTCTAGATACATTTTGAAAAATTTTCCCATGTTAAAAATCGGAATTTGGATTCGAACTGGACCTTTAATGGGTGAACTGTTTGGGCCCAAAAGCTTCGCGGCAAAACTACATAGTAAGGACTATCAGCCTGTAAAGTTTGGTCGTGATAGCTTCATTCCTTCTTGCCAAAGTGGCTGATACAAAATCGGTGCAAATAATAATAATAATAAATATAGTCGCAAGCGACGACAAACGGATTCAGCGAATAAATGTGGAATATGATCAATAATAAAGAAAATAGAATCAATACTAAGGAATTCTAACACTCGAAAGTGGCCATTTGACTTTTCAAAACTTTTTTCAAGTCTTTGTGAAAGTCATATGACACCTTCCTTCGGGTAATAAAGTTTTCATTCCAACTGTTTCAGTTACATACACACATCTTTTGAAAAACAGAAGAATTTTAATGGTTTGAAATAAGTTTATTAACTTTTAGATATTTGTACATGTCAACTAACACAATGGAAAATGGACACACAAGAACAATGACATCACAATAGGATGATATTTGTACAGACTGATATGACATGTCGTGAGAAAATATTTAAAATAAATTGACTTGATCATTCCTTATGACATATCATTGTATATAACTATACAATTAGCTTTGTAGTGCAAAACAATGCACTTGAGAAGTTTACAAAACTCAGAACAACTAGTACAGGTAAAAGTTGTTATTAAGTTTATAAATAAAATAAACAAAGGATAAAGTTTGAAAAAAATGTAGAACTATATCACTCATATTGTGCATTTTCTGTTGAAAGTATTAATTTCATTATTTTTTAATAAAAAAATTATAATTTACACCGTTCACAATTTCGTAATGTTAAGTTTAATCTAAACAATCAGAATAAAAACTGAGAGTCAATAAAGCTATAGCATATATCCTACTTTCTCATCCAACATTTGGACCTGGAAGTTTGAGCATCCACTGACATTCAAAATCTTCAAGAGATCTGAGAGCTGTGATTTTTAATGTTCTTTGATTTAAAACAAGTAGTCAATGCATTGCAAGTGCGGGGTCCAAACCTTGGTGCTTCCACTAACATCTAGACCCACCCTACAAGCATAATATGAACATGGATGCAATGAGCTGATGTTTTCAGTTGCTTTGATTTCAAACAAGTAGTCAATGCGTTGCAAATGCGGGATCCAAACTTTGGTGCTTCCACTAAAATGTAGACCCACCCTACAAGCATAATATGAATATGGATGTTATGGCCCTCTGCTCTTGTGTTCAAATTAAAAATGGAGTGATTATTTGAGATAGAAATTGTGAACGGAATGAATATTCAATTTAAAATCATTGAATATATAAAACGTGAACAGTAGAAGCATTCAATATATAAAGGTTATGATGAAACTCTACTTGAAATATCGTTATTCAAAAGACAATTGCACAATAATCCAAAATAATATTATTGAATGATATATACACACACACACACACATGTTTCATTTGAATCATCGAAGATGTCAATAAATGATTACAATTTGCTATGTTACAAAATAATAAATTACAGTTTAGGAAAATAAATAATAATGTAAGAATCACACCAGGAAGTGACAAGAATTCACAAATGATATATGGATTTCATGAAAGCAATAGAATTCAGGTTCATAATTTCATAAATGATCATAGTATATTTTATCACAGGATATGCATATAAATCAAAAAGGTATATCACATGAAAAATAAATATTTCCACAAATGTTTCACTTGAATCATCGAAGATGTCAATAAATGTTTACAATTTGATATGTTACAAAATAATAAATTACAGTTTAGGAAAATAAATAATAATGTAAGAATCACACCAGGAAGTGACACGAATTCACAAATGATATATGGATTTCATGAAAGCAATAGAATTCAGGTTCATCATTTCATATATGATCATAATATATTTTATCACAGGATATGCATATAAAACAAAAAGATATATCACATGAAAAATTAATATTTGCACAAATGTTTCCCTTGAATCATCGAAGATGTCAATAAATGTTTACAATTTGATATGTTACAAAATCATAAATTACAGTTTAGGAAAATAAATAATAATGTAATAAGCAGACCAGGAAGTGACAAGAATTCACAAATGATATATGGATTTCATTAAAGCAATATATTTCAGGTTTATAATTTCATAAATGATCATAGTATCTTTTATCACAGGATATGCATATAAAACAAAAAGTATATCACATGAAAAATAAATATTTGCACAAATGTTTCACTTGAATCACCGAAGATGTCAATAAATGATTACAATATGATCTATTACAAAGTAATACATCACAGTAGATGAAAATAAAAAATAGTATATAATAGTATATAACATGAAGCAGGGTGATTTAACAAATGTAATGTAGATGATATACTTTATGTACAATTTAAATACAATTTATATCAATGAAAAATATCACAGTAAAAAATATTCTATTGTATTCAAAATTAAATGGTCTATAGAAACAAGATAAAAAAGAACTACACATATGATGATTGAATAAAAATCATATCCTTGAAACAATCGCAATTGATGGAAGGCAATGTTTTTACAAAACAACTAAAAATCATGGTTTTTATTTCATTGTATACGCATTGATAAGGCAAGTGATGTCAGGCAATGTTTTTAAAAAAAATATAGTTATTGACTCAGTAGCCCAACACATTACGAGGGTAAGTCAGAAAGGTTTGAGAACAGAAATTGGTTGTATTGAATACAACCATTATCATACTAATTATGTCACTTTACACAAATCCTGATTGCCTATTTCTCATGGTATTTGAAGAAAATAGATAATGATATAATAAAACAAATTTGAGGAAAAACAATTGACAGCAATATGACAAGATATTGACAGCATTATAAAATACACTGACAGCGATTAACCTATCCTGTTTGACTTAACCTCGTAATATCACAAGAAACATACAGTCCTTAACCAAAACATAGAGAACAATTATCTTAAGTACAAAATCAAATTACAGGGTCTTAGAAATATCCCCTCCCCCTCCCTTCACACCTGCACAGATAAGGTGTGAAATTTAACAGTGGGTAGTTTAGGGTTACTTGTTTGTTTGTCCTTTCTGCGAACTGATTATTAAATCTTTAGAAGAATATGTCTAGAGCATCATGAAAACCAAAATATGTGGGCATCACGTCAACAGTTGCATTGTCAATACCTTTTACATACACATGATCTGGTAAAGTACCTGCTTCTGTGGTGGCACTGACTGCAATTTGTGTGAAACCGCGTGATTCCATGAATCTTCCAACAGAGGAAGTTCCAAGAGCATTCTCATTGAAGTCACCCAAAATGATAGTCTTGTCACTGTATTCACTGATTTCGTCAAGTAAAGCTTTCAGTTGCTTCTTGAAAAGGGTGAGCTTGTACGTTTGTGGTCGGTACACAACAGTAACTGTGGTTGTTCGATCCGGAATGAAAACTGTCAAGTATTCAAGATTGGCACAACTCAGATGTGGAAATTCACAATGTTTTTTCCAGAAAACACCAACACCACCGTGAGATTGACTTTTCAGATTTGCAAACAATGTGTTTGATTCATCATATGACTTTGATCTTTGCTTGTGTCTGAACATGAATCCATCAAGGGGTGGATGTTGAACACCTGAGAGCCAAGTTTCTGTGACGAAAATGCAATCTGCATAATGAAAGCGTTGGTCACTTCTCAAATCATCAATGTGACATGGCAAACCTTCGATGTTATGAAGCACAAGATGACACATGTGATCACGGTTCTTGATTGGAACTGATTGACAATATTGAGGCATGTTGGAAATGGCTTCTGAAACATCACCACTACAGAAAATGGTTTTGGGGTCAAAGTCTTGCAGAATGAGTCCCTCTAGTGATGTGACACGTGAAAGTGCTACATAAGCTTGTCCTGGAGCAAATATGTTTTTAAGGGAAACAACAGCTTGCTGGACTGTCAATCCTTGAACTTTGTGAATTGTACAGGCCCATGCCAATTTTAAAGGAAATTGCCGTTTCATTTTCTTTGAGTAGGTATTCCTTTCATCATGACGGCAAATAGGTGTGCTGTTCATTGGAATTCCAGCAGGAATGTGCTTTTTTGTTCGAAGTGTTTTGCCAACGTCAGTGTTATCAAAGACAACATACACCGTTGAGACTTTTCCATGTTCAGTTGTCACATGTGTTACTTTGCCAAATGCACCATTCACTAAGCCATCAGATGTGTCAATGTTCTGTGTAAGGAGAACTCGGGCATCAATTCCAATTTGCTGAGATGTGGTTGAAACCACTTCAAACTCTCCTGTTCTAATATTCTTTCCGAATTCTTCTATTTCAATTGCAAATTTGTCTGTGCAAACTTTCTCAAGCATTTCTTGATTATACTTGTCAACTTCATCATTTCTGGACAGTATATGCAGACAATCAGGGTCTTCATCAGTCACTCGAGTAGCAAGCAAGGCAACATCATCAGTTTGAATACTGACATCATCATCATTTGTGTCCACTTTTGGTGTTTTTCGTAGTCTGTTTAGCAAAGCTGCAAATTCAGGATCTCTTTGTCTCATAATTTCTGTCAATTCTACCACAGAAAAACAGTCATTCCACAGATCATAACCAAGAACTGGCTTGTACACTGGTGTGCCTTTAACTGGTGGAAGCTGATAAAAATCCCCAACAGCGAGAATGGAAACATTGCCAAAAGGAAAATCTTTCTGCTTGATTTGTTTCAATCTTCCATGGACATATGCAAGTAACTTCTGATGAACCATTGAAATCTCATCAATGATAAGAATCTGAACACCTCCGAATTTTGACCTCATTGTATTCAGTTTATCTTCAGACAAATACTGATATTGGTTTGGAACTGCAATTCCAATGGATAAACCAGAGTGAATAGTAGAACCTTTGATGTTGAATGCAGCATTTGCAGTCGGTGCCATTAGCAGGACAGAAGTGTCATCAGGGCGATCCAAAGTTGGTGCTAGCAGACGTGTAGCTTCGTAGTAAATGGCTTTTACCAAATGTGACTTTCCAGTACCTGCACCACCAGTCAAAAATACATGGAAAGGTTCAGGATCTTTGCCATTTCTTTTTTCCAGGCACCATTGTCTAAGGTTGTAGAATACCTCCTTTTGTTTTTCATTCAAAGATTTTAGGATTGTGTTTGCTTCTTCTTTGGAGACGTTTGTTTGTATTGCTTCAGTTCGTGAAACACGTTCCTCATGAGGAAGCAAGTCTGGAATGTTCTGTTCATCATCTGTGTCATTCTGATCATCAGATTCAGCATTATTTCTGAGATCCTGACATTCAAGCCTATCAACTTCAGTTTGTGGACAGATCTGAGACCAAGCATCTTCGAGACTACCAGCTGTTTCAAGTATTTCCTGTGCAAGTTGCATGTCAGAAGAATTTCTTTCAAATGCTTGTCGGTTTCTTTCAACAATTGATATGACAGTTTCAACTTCCCCTGATGCTGTAGCAATTGCTCCATCAGTGTAGAAATTTTCATATGTTTGGAACTGTGGTGGTAACAATTGCTGCTCATTTGTGTGGGGAAGGAACAATTCCATACTAGCTTGACAGTACTTTTCTGGTTCTTTCTCCTTTGAAAATCTGGCATACCTGACAACTGCTGGATCAGTATTTATTCGTTTTTTTACATGGCCAAGATTGTTAAGCAAGGCAATGACAGGTGTGCGCCTCTTTTCATCTGCGACATTAGACACTTCAGATTTTGACAAAAATCTGTACTCAGATACAAATGTGGCTTGGCACATGTCACGAAATTCAGGTGTGTCAGGTCTGGCTCTGTATTTGTCAGTAGTACTGGGCATCCACACATCATCATTATCAAGCTCTCCTTTTGCTACTTTTTCTTTGAGTTGTTTCAGTGGCATACTCATTCTGACTCTATTGACAGTGGGGATGAATTCAACTTTTCTTGAACACCCTTTGAGATCAAGCGTGCAAACACGGAAAATCGCCTCTTGTGCACTTACTTCACGGCTGTTCAGGTACGTTGTGCCAATCTTTCTCATTGCATTTTTGGCATCTACATTGCCTTCCCTTCTGACTTCAGTTTGTGCTCGTTCTAATAGCAAGCCCATTTCTTTCTCAGCTTTCGAAATGTATGACACAATGTAAACAACACATGAATAAGCATCAACTACAAACTGAATGTCCATGTTGGCACCCCAACAACGCAATAAATCAGGATTGTACTGATTGACCCACACATCTGAAGAATTTCTCTGAAGAACCACACTGGTCTTTTTTGTTATTGTTTTTGATGCTGCTTCATACATCTCTTGGGAAATACCAATGTGTGTGAACAGGTCTTCAACAGAATCAAAACTCAGGTCTTCATCCTGAAGGGCTTGCCAGATTTTACCAAGAATTTCTTTAGCTTTTTCCTTATTCATGATCTGACTGTTCTTGTCAATGGCTTCTTGTATTTTCATTTGACAGACTCTGCGTTCATCTTCAGTCATATTGTCATTATCAGCAACTGGAACTTCAACTGTCTTAGTTTCTGAACGACACACAAATGTTTTCTGAGAGGGTGGACGTGGAAAATTGAAACGGCATTCTTTTCCATTCTTTTTGCATGTCTTTGAGTGTCTCTTGCTATGTCTCTGTACACTGGTGACAATTTCATGCAGTTCATGATCATCATTCTCGTTTGGCATGTCACAGGAAACATAGTTCTTCATAAAGTCAACAACTTCATCATCAGTTTGTTCATCAATTTTTGGAGCATCATCCACCCAGAATAAACAATGTACATGTGGTGAACCACGTTGTTGAAATTCCACACGAAAGAAATAGTCTTTGATTTTTCCAATGGGTTGTGCAGGTGACATGATCACATCTTTTAAAAAGGTATGGAACCTCTGATCAAACATGCGAGCAGTTGTGACGGGATTCTTTCTCAGTATTGCACATTTTTCATTCCAGTCAAGCTCATTAACTTTGCGGAAATCTCCATTTTCTCTTAATATGCTCTCAATTATTTCAGGCCATCTTGTTTCAGCAGATGAGAAGGAACAAAACCAAGTTGGAATACCAAGCTGCCTTATCATAGCAAAGAGATCTTTTTGTGTAGTTGCCCAGTAAGGAGGTGTTCCTCGAATTGGTGTCAAGAATTTGTATCCTTCATCATTTTTCAAAAAAGTTTGCAATGAGTCATGATCAGTCAATGTATCAGCATTAATGTTTGGTCGAGCATGATCACCTGTGCCTTTGCGTAAAGCAATTGATGCTTTTGAGATAACCTGCTCAAGTTCAGATCTGTACTGGGCATGAAATATGTATGGGATGCTTTGTGCACATCTTGTATCAGCATTCATTAATCGACAGTGCAGGTAACGAGAAAGAGTCAATTTCTCTTCACGATTGTCATGATAGATTGGGCCACCCTTTGGAAAAAGACATGGAAATGCTTTGGCTTCATCATCGCTGTCTTGGAGCATTCGGGTAGGAGTATTGCCTTCAGCTGGTGCAATGCTAGTTATTGCATCAAAATGTTGATCAAGAATTTCCTGGCCAATGTCAATAGGCTGTAAACATGTGTCTAACAGCATGCCATGATTGTCACATTCTTCACGGGTCAAATCAACATTTTCTGCATTTTCATCTGCAATATCCATCTCACATTGGTCATCTGTTTGGAGAACATTGTCATCTTCCTCATCAATAACAGGCAGTGGATTGATCCAGGTTTCATTCAATTTGACATCTCTGTAGTATCTGTTGTTAGCATGTAGATACTCAAGAGCTTTTAAAACCTTTGGTTTGTTCACATATTGATTCTTATAGTGTCCTTTGTAAGTCAGTTTCCTTTTCAATTTCACCTGAACAAGTTGATCTTCTGAATCAGATCTTGGTAATGCATTCACAGTTTGTGCAATATTTGATGGAACACTGACAACTGGCCCATGAACTGAGTTTTGCGCACCCTTTGGAAGAGCAACAAGTTTCATAAATGGTATGTGCAATGATATCAGATGTTCTTCAAGTTCATTCAGAGTGTCAAGTTCTGGAGGGATTGGTTGAAACTGAAGATTGTTGACAACTGATTCGCCTGGGAGCTTTGCTCGTGATACTTTATCATGGCATGAGTGGCAAATCCATAATTTTGATGATGACCCTTTTGCTAGGAAGCAATTTTCCTGACAATCTTCAGTGCAGGTATGCAAATAAGTATCTGTGATGCACATATCAGCAACTAATGAAGCACTGTCACCTTTTTTCATGTAGAAATCTTTCTTACACTGAATCACCTGTTTACGAAAGAGTTTTCTGTGGCAAACAGCACACACATAGTCAGGACCTTCTTTTACTGATAATCTGAATGCTTCAGTAACATGCTGAATACTTTGCTGCTGCTGTTTCTTTGAAAGTCTTTGGTTTTTCACTGAACTCTTCACATTTTTCCTGTGTTCAGGATTGATAGCATATTTGTCAATGCTCGCAGATTTCACTGCTTCACGGTGCTCTGTATTTTCAGCGTATTTGTCAATACTGGCAGATTTCACTGCTTCTTGGTGCTCTGTATTTGTAGCATATTTGTCAATGCTGGCAGATTTCACTGCTTCACGGTGCTCTGTATTTGTAGCATATTTGTCAATGCTGGCAGATTTCACTGCTTCACGATGCTCTGTATTTGTAGCATATGCGTTAATGCTGGCAGTTTTTACAGACTCCCTGTAAGTAATGTTCATAGCATATTTCACTTTGTTTGCTGCCTTCTTGTGCTCTCTAAATTCAGCATCTATATAATATCTGTTCATTTTCTTTGCAGGTTCTGTTTCGTCATGTTCCAAATTGTCTGAAAATCTTTTGTCAGCTCTTGACTTCCTCATAGATATCTTGTTTCGTTCTTGCTGTTTTGTCATTGAGAACCTATATTTCCGTTTTCGGATAATAGATTTTGGTACCAATTCATCATGCTCCTTTTCAATTGGTCTTAATTTTTCATCTTCACTGTCAGGTTTATTCAGGAGAATACCTGTATCTGTGAATGAGTTGTGATTGTCACTGGAGGATTCATTTGGGATTTCAAGTCTTTCATGAGATGAAATAGTTGCAAGAGTGACTGGAGTTACCTCAAACTGAGAGTTCAATTGTGAATTCATTGACTTGGCAAGACGGATACAATGAGAATGTACCTGCTCCAGTGTGTTGTAATGTGCTACAATACATGTACCATTGACTGAAAGTTCACCAGTGGAGTTCCGTGAATGTGAATCAAAGACATGAAATCTGTCATTCACAGAAAGAATAGCAAAGGTGGATTCACAAAATGTAACAAAGGCATAGTTGTGAGCGTCAAATGATCTCCTCAAAGCATTTCTTAAGGACATACTTGCATTGGTATCACTGTCATTTTGTGTGCTGAAGAGACCAAAAAAAGTAGGACTTAACCTCAAATGAAATATAGTTCCATTTATTTCAACATGTTCTGGAAGCTCTTCCACATTTAAGTATGCATTGTCAATTGTGGCAAACTGTTGTAAAGATGTGTACAATTCATTCCCGTGAAACATGATAGTATTCAGGTCATTTGTGGTCCAATCAGTTGCATTTGTCACGTTTGAATGTATCATTGCCGACAACGACAAAGCTACACACTGTTTACCTGAATTTTCACCATATATGGGACTTCCTTGATGTTGAGAGGCATTTACCACAAAGCAATTTGTTTCCGGTATTTCATTTGCACTTTGAGTAGCATTTTGAGTAGCATTTTGAGGAGGATTTTGAGTAGGGATTTGAATGTGAATTTGAGTAGGAATTTGAGTAGGAATTTGAGTAGGAATTTGAGTAGCATTTTCGTTCAATTTGGGATCTTTGCTCATGTCAGTAGGGAGCAACCTGCGAGCATTAACAGGTTGACCCGGATCTTTGCTCATGTTTATAGGGAGCAACCTGCGAGCAATAACAGGTTGACCCGGATCTATGGTGCTGTTTTTAATGAGGACAGCATCCTCAGTCGTAGTCTTCTTATTGGCCGCCCCCTTCCGCCAGTTCTTCTTCCTAGGCATCTGGAAACAAACAGTTATGACATAGTTTTTTGTTGTCAGACAGTGTGATGAGAATGAGAGAGTGCTGCAACACATTGCTAAACCCCACCCCTCTGCATACTTGGAGGGAGGCAGGGATGGAAGCAGGAAGTGTTGTTGAGAGAATGTTGAAATGCATTATGGCGAACGAGCTCTCACTGACCAGAACTCCACTCCTATGCATACTATCCCTCCTTCAAGCAATCTCAACTATTGCTACACAATGTTGCGTAATACTCTCTACTACTGCAAGGCAGCTGTTATGGTCTGTCAGCTTGGGCAAGGGAAAAAACATGAACTTTATAATAGCTCTTAATTCTGTATTTTTTTTAATAGAAGAATGAAACTTAGAAGTATTGGTCTCGATGATGCCCGACCAATGGACGGTCTAAGCCCATCTGGCCTTTTAGCCCAGATGAGCTAAAAAAAAACATTTATACCAAGAAAAGGGCACAACTACAGATGATGATTGTTCACACCAAGTTTGATCACTCTCATAGTTCTTGAGCTCTAGTCTGGAAACTACAAATGCATTTCTGTTGAAATACCAAAAAATAGGGCCATGGGCTCTGTAGCTCATCAGGATTTCATTGATTTACTATCTAAAGTTGAATATTTAAGTTATTTAAGTTATTGTTTACAAGCAAAAGATCAGGGTCACATAATCTACAATTTAGAATCCCCATTGGCCAAGGAGTCTGCACACAACTTTTCAGCTCTCTAGACCTTTTGAAACTGGAGAAGAAGATGAAAATAGGTTTTTAAGGATGTGACCCCTGTGACCCCATTTGGGGTCACGGGGTCACATAATCTAAAATTTAGAATCCCCATTGGCCAAGGAGTCTGCACACAACTTTTCAGCTCTCTAGACCTTTTGGAACTGGAGAAGAAGATGAAAATAGGTTTTTAAGGATGTGACCCCTGTGACCCCATTTGGGGTCACGGGGTCACATAATCTACAATTTAGAATCCCCATTGGCCAATGAGTCTGCACACAACTTTTCAGCTCTCTAGACCTTTTGGAACTGGAGAAGAAGATGAAAATAGGTTTTCAAGGATGTGACCCCTGTGACCCCATTTGGGATCATGGGGTCACGAAATCTACAATTTAGAATCCCCATTGGCCAAGGAGTCTGCACAAATCTTTTCAGCTCTCTAGACCTTTTGGAACTGGAGAAGAAGGTTAAAATAGGTTTTTAAGGATGTGACCCCTGTGACCCCATTTGGGGTCACGGGGTCACATAATCTACAATTTAGAATCCCCATTGGCCAATGAGTCTGCACACAACTTTTCAGCTCTCTAGACCTTTTGGAGCTGGAGAAGAAGATGAAAATAGGTTTTTAAGGATGTGAACCCAGTGACCCCATTTGGGGTTACGGGGTCACATAATCTACAATTTAGAATCCCCATTGGTACAAGGAGTCTGCACACAACGTTTCAGCTCTCTAGACCTTTTGGAACTGGAGAAGAAGATGAAAATAGGTTTTTTAAGGATGTGACCCCTGTGACCCCATTTGGGGTCATGGGGTCACATAATCTACAATTTAGAATCACCATTGGCCAAGGAGTCTGCACACAACTTTTCAGCTCTCTAGACCTTTTGGAACTGAAGAAGAAGATGAAAATAGGTTTTTAAGGATGTGACCCCTGTGACCCCATTTGGGGTCATGGGGTCATGGGGTCATGGGGTCATGAAATTTACAATTTAGAATCCCCATTGGCCAAGGAGTCTGCACATAAAATTTCAGCTCTGTGGAGTCATTGGTTCTGGAGAAGAAGTCGAAAAAGCGAAAAGTTTACGGATGGACGGATGGACGGACGGATGGACGGACGCCGGACACCATGCCATGCCATAAGCCCATCGGGCCTTTCAGGCCTGATGAGCTAAAAAGTCCAATCTCCAAAAGGCACAATTATACATGAGGACTTTTCCATATATAAAGTTTCACTGACTGGTTTTCATGGAAATGGCCACAATTAAAAACTAGGTGTTGTTACTAATAAAAACCGAGATCTCCCCTTGATGTCCATTTTTTTCACCATAGAAACAGAAAAAACAAGATGTGTTTGTTAAACACGGATGCCCCCGGATATACCAAAGTTATGGCAACAGTTAAAATTGTCTGTAGATGTCCACTGCGGCAAGGTCAAGGTCACAATGTCAAATATGATGACCTCATGTGAAAGTTCTCATCACAAGGTATCCACATACCAAGTATGCAAGCCCTAGCTCTGAGTAATCCAAAGTTATGGCCAAGGTTAAAGTTTTCTGAAAATGTCCACTGCGGCAAGGTCGAGGTCATGAGGTCAAATATGATGACCTAAACTGAAAGGTCTCATCAAAAGGTATTCACATGCCAAGTATGAAAGCAATAGCTCTGAGCAATCCAAAGTTATGGCAAAGGTTAAAGTTTTCTGAAAATTTCCACTGCAGCAAGGTCAAGGTCATACGGTCAGATATGATGACCCCATCTGAAAGGTATCATCACACGGTATCCACATGCCAAGTATGAAAGTCCTAGCTCTGAGCAATCCAAAGTTATGGCCACGGTTAAAATTTTCTGAAAATGTCAACTGTGACAAGGTCAAAGTCACAATGTCAAATATGATGACCTCATCTGAAAGGTATCATCACACGGTATCCACATGCCAAGTATGAAAGCCTTAGCTCTGAGCAATCCAAAGTTAAGGCCATGGTTAAAATGTCTGAAAATGTCCACTGCGGCAAGGTCAATGTCACAAGGTCATATATGATGACCTCATCTGAAAGGTATCATCACACGGTATCCACATGCCAAGTATGAAAGCCCTAGCTCTGAGCAATCCAAAGTTATGGCCACGGTTAAAATTTTCTGAAAATGTCAACTGTGACAAGGTCAAGGTCACAATGTCAAATATGATGACCTCATCTGAAAGTTCTCATCACAAGGTATCCACATACTAAGTCTGAAAGTTCTAGCTCTGAGCAATCCAAAGTTATGGCCAAGGTTAAGGTTTTCTGAAAATGTCCACTGCAGCAAGGTCAAGGTCACAAGGTCAAATATGATGACCTCATCTGAAAAGTCTCATCACACGGTATCCACATGCCAAGTATGAAAGCCTTAGCTTTGAGCAATCCAAAGTTAAGGCCATGGTTAAAATGTCTGAAAATGTCCACTGCGGCAAGGTCAATGTTACAAGGTCATATCTGATGACCTAATCTGAAAGGTATCATCACACGGTATCCACATGCCAAGTATGAAAGCCTTAGCTCTGAGCAATCCAAAGTCATGTCCAAGGTTAAAGTTTTTGTGGACAAACACACAGACCGACAGCCAGACAGACAGGTGAAAAACAATATACCCCGGAATATCGATTTGGGGGTCATAAAAAAGCCATGGGCTATGTAGCTCAATAGTATTTCATTGATTTATTATCTAAGGTTGAATATCTAAGTTATCTCAAGTAATACATTGTTAACAAGCAAAAACAGTTTTTAGATCATAACCCCTGTGACCCACATTTGGAGTCACAGGGTCACCAATCACCTTTGACCAAAGAGTTTCTACACAACATTTCACCTTTATAGAGCTTTACATACTTGGGATAAAGATGAAAATAGGTTTTTGGGTCATGACCCATGACCTAGATTGGGGTCGTCACAGGGTCACAAAATCTACAATTTAGAATCCCCATTGGCCAAGGAGTCTGCACTCAACTTTTCATCTCTCTAGACCTTTTTGAATTGGAGAAGAAAATGAAAATAGGTTTTTAAGGATGTAACCCCTGTGACCCCATTTGTGTTCACGGTGTGCACAAATCTACAATTTATAATCCCCATTGGTCAAGGAGTCTGTACACAAAATTCCAGCTACCTAGACCAAGTAGTTCTGGAGAAGACAAATATGCAAAAAGTTTACAGACGGACGGATGGATGGCCGACATCCTGGCATGCCATAAGCCTATCGGGCCTCTCAGGCCAGAGGAGCTAAAAATAGAGCCATGGGCTCTGTAGCTCATCAAGACTTCATTGATTTATTATCTAAGGTTAAAAATGTAATTTATCTCAAGTAATACATTGTTAAAAAAAGAGCCATGGGCTCTGTAGCTCATCAGGGTAAATATGTTTTATGTTCAAGCCGAAATAGATTGTTCTCCAGATAAAGTACAATCCCTTGACATGATCTTTAAAAACTAGATTAGTGTTTGCAGGACACCGCAAAAGCAGACCGGCTCCGAAACTTTGGGTCTCGCCTTTCTCTGTTCCGCCTTCTCCTCAGCATAAATAAAATGGGAATTTTTTTTGACAAAAATTTGTTTATTATTCAAGTTATTCTAACAAGTTGAATCATCACCGGAGTCACGTTTCACAAACTTGTTCTTAAAACCTATTTCTGATTTCAAAATTTGATCAAAGGATTAACATGGCCTTAACCAATTTCTCATGACCTTGACCTTTGACCTTCATGGTCACACCATCAATGATTACTTTTCATTGAGTATAACAATCATGCAATGACTCGTGTTCATTGTTAACATAAGGCATATTCACAATAGCATGCTTAAGTTGTGACCTTGCTGTGACCTTGACCTTTGACAGATTTTAGCAAAAACGTTTTCAGATCTTGGTCTTTCTCCATAGTTGATATATACCAAATAAGAGCCTGACAGCACAAACATGTTTGAAGTTATCATGTCTACAAGGATTATTGTAGTGATTTAAGAACTCATGACCTTGACCTTTGACCTTGAATGTGAACATGTCAAAATCATCCACCAGATTTATAAGAAAGAAGCTATGTATATGAGATGTTAATACCTTCTTGGAAAAAAGTTATTTACAGATTTCAGAACTGGTCACCATGACCATATCTCATGACCTTGACCTTTGATCTTCAAGGTCACACAATCAGTGATCACTTTTCATTGTGTATCACAATCATGAAATGATTCAAAGTGTTAATAGTTGAAACAAGACATTTTCGCAAAAGCATGCTTATGTTGCGACCTCACTATGACCTTGACCTTTGACGGATGTTAGCGAAAACCTTTTCAAATCTTGGCCTTTCTCCATAGTTGATGTACACCAAAGAAGAGCCGGATAGCACACATATGTTTCAAGTTATCGTGTTTACAAGGACTTAGTCGGAGCTGCCAAATAGAGCAATGGGCCATCAGGATTTTTATTGTTTGGACAACCAAAATAAATTGTTCTCAGCTTGTTCTCGAGTTGTTCATACTTGAAAAGTAGTCGAAAATAGGTTCCACAATTAGAATCCCCATTGTCTAAGAAGTATGTCCACAACATTTCAGCTCTCTAGAACTTTTCAGACCGTAGCAAAAAGATGAAAATAGGTTTTTAGATCATGACCCCTGTGACCCTATTTGGAGTAATGGGGTCACAATTTAGAATCCCCATTGACCGAGAAGTCTGCAAACGCTTTCAAACCTTTTGGTACTGGAGAAGATGAAAATAGGTTTTCTAGGTTGTGATCCCTGTGACCCCATTTGGGATCACGGGGTCACAAAATATACAATTTAGAATTCCCATTGACCAAGGAGTATGCATACAGTGTTTCAGCTCTCTAGACCTCTTGGTACTGGAGAAGAAGATGAAAAATGTTTTTTATGGCATTGACACCCTGTAACCCCATTTGGGGTCATGGGGTCACAAAGTCTACAATTTAAAATCCCCATTGTCCAAAGAGTCTGAAAGGTTGTGATCCCTGTGACCCCATTTGGGGTCATGGGGTCATGAAATTTAGAATCCCCATTGGTCAAGGATCCTGCATTTGAAATTTCAGCTCTCTAGAGTTGTTGGTTTTGAAGAAGAAGTCGAAAAAGCGAAAAAGTTTACAGACGAACGGATGGACAGGCAGACGCCAGACACCATGCCATGTCATAAGCCCATCGGGCCTTTCAGGCTTGATGAGCTAAAAAGCCATAGACACGAAAATTTGTCAGTGTCAATGCATAAAAAACTAAGGAAAATTGTTGTTTCACAATTACTGAAATTAACTTGAAGAGAAGGTGAATCCTCCAATTCAAATAGTGTCACTTAGAAATATATCCCAAATCAAAATAGTAAAGAAATCGGTGAGAAAAAATATTTTCTACTAAAATTACTATGCTTAAAGGTGTCCATACTAAATGTAGAGAACTAACACACAAAGCCATAAAAAATATCCTGACCCATTGCCTATACAACTTAAATCAAGTCTCCTCCCAAAACAGTAGTAGTCCTGCCCCATGACTGTGTGCAAAGTAAGAGCCTTTAATAAAGCCTTGTCTAGTCTTGCTCTTCACTACTGGCCAGCTGCTTTGCAGTACTCTGTGGAACATGATATCATTACATAACATTTAGCTCTGATTACCATAAGCCCCTGCAATCTTGGGTCACCCAGGTCAGCTCATATTATACTAGCCCAAGGACATTTTGAGTGACTCGCATAAATTTGGGAATTTGCAAAGGCTGAAGAATCTGCACACAATATTACAACCTTCCAGGTCTATTCTTATTGAGGAGAAGATGAAAATTTGCTTTTAGATCATGGCCTGTGAGGCCCATATTTGGGGTCACAGGGTCACAAAATCTACAATTTAAAATTCCCATTGGCTAAAGAGTATGCACACAACATTACAGCCTTCTACGTCTTTTCTGTTCTGGAATCGAAGATGAAAATAAAATTTTAGGTTATGGCCTATGAGGCCCTTATTTGGGGCCACAGGGTCACAAAGTTTATAAATTAGAATCCCCATTGGCTAAACAGCCTTCTAGATCTTCCTAGTTCTAGAGAAGACAATGAAAATAGATGTTTAAGGTCATGACCTGTGAGCCCTTATTTGGGGCCCCAGTGTCACCAAATCTACAATCTATAATCACCATTGGCTAAAGAGTCTACACACAATATAACAGCCTTCTAGGTCTTTCAGTTCTTGAGAAGAAGATAAAAATGGGTTTTTAAGTCATGGCCTGTGAGGCCCTTATTTGGGGCCCCAGGGTCACAAAATCTACAATTTAGAATCCCCATTGGCTAAAGAGTTTACACAAAAATTACAACCTTCTAGGTCTTTCAGTTCTTGAGAAGATGAAAATAGGTTTTTAGGTCATGGCCTGTGAGACCCTTATTTGGGGCCCAAGGGTCACCAAATCTACAATTTAGAATCCCCATTGGCTAAAGAGTATGCACACAATATTACAGCCATCTAGGTCTTTTTCTTCTGGAGAAGATGAAAATAGGATTTCAGGTTATGGCCTGTGTGGCCTTTATTTGGGGCTACAGGGTCACCAAACATACAATTTAAAATCTTCATTGACTAAAAAGTCCTTACACATTATTTCAGCCTTCTAGGTCTTTTTGTCCTGGAGAAGAAGATGAAAATAGGTTTTTGGTAAGGGCCTGTGAGGCCTTTATTTGGGGTCACAGGGTCACCAAATCTACAATTTAGAATCTCCCTTGGCCCAGGAGTCTGTACTTAAAAATTTCAGCTCTCTAGAGTCACTGGTTCTGGAGGAGAAGTCGAAAACGCGAAAAGTTTACAGATGGACGGATGGATGGATGCCGGATACCATGCCATGCCATAAGCCCATCGGAGCTTTCAGGCCTGATGAGCTAACAAGCAAATAATAACTTTTCTATTGGGGTCACAGGTTCACCAAATCTACACTTTAGAAGCCCAATTGGCCAGGGAGTCTGCACACAATATTTCAGCTTTCTAGACCTTTTGATGCTGGAGAAAAAGATGAACATAGGCTTTTAAAGCAGAGCTGCCTACCCTCCTTTCAAGTTAAGTGTAGATATATAGCTATTTCGGAGTATTTTGTAATTTTTAAGGTGTACAACTCGATGAAGTTAGCATGGTACTATTAGTTCCAAGATATCATGCTCTGGTTTGACAACAATAATCATTGTCTGACTTTGTTTACTTGGGTTAACTCTATACATAAATTTCCAGAGAAGAGGTGTACAATTTGCAACATTGGTTTAAAATCATATTCTAAGACTGTCAAGTGTACAAAATACACCAAAAGTGTACAAGTAGGCAGCCCTGTTAAAGCTGTGAGCTAAAAATTGTCTATGCGCGATGGGAAGAACATGGTTATTGATTTAGATTTAACGTGAGGTGATTTGGTGTTTAACGCTGATTTCAAGATTATTTCACTTATATCACGGCTGCTAGTATTATGGCAGGGAGAAAGACACCATGAGGCTATGCATTGCGTGAAACCTGCGAGCATCGGCTGGAACTGGCGAACCATGGGTGGTACTACACTGAAATTCAGTGTAGCATTGCACCCAATCCTCACTCCGTGTATAACAGTTCTCTACTGCAGACAAAGTTGCCGTGCCCACGGACGTCTTGAGCTGAAGCCGAACGCGCTAACCACTGCGCTAAAGTTGAATATTTAAGTTATTTAAGTTATTGTTTACAGTAACAGGTTCTTAGATCATGACCACTGTGACCCCATTTGGGGTCTACAATTTAGAATCCCCTTTGGCCAAGGAGTCTGCACACAACGTTTCAACTCTCAAGACCTTTTGGAACTGGAAAAGAAGATGAAAATAGGTTTTTAAGGATGTGACCCCTGTGACCCAATTTGGGGTCACGGGGTCACACAATCTACAATTTAGAATCCCCATTGGCCAAGGAGTCTGCACACAACGTTTCAACTCTCTAGACCTTTTGGAACTGGAGAAGATGAAAAAAGTTTTTAAGCATGTGACCCCTGTGACCCCATTTGGGGTCATGGGGTCACGAAATCTACAATTTAGAATCCCCATTGGCCAAGGAGTCTGCACACAACTTTTCAGCTCTCTATACCTTTTGGAACTGGAGAAGAAGATGAAAACAGGTTTTTAAGGATGTGACCCTGTGACCCCATTTGAGGTCACGGGGTCACTAAATCTACAATTTAGAATCCCCATGGGCCAATGAGTCTGCACATAAAATTTCAGCTCTGTGGAGTCATTGGTTCTGAAGAAGAAGTCGAAAAAAGCGAAACGTTTACGGACGGACGGACGGACGCTGGACACCATGCCATGCCATAAGCCCATCGGGCCTTTCAGTCCTGATGAGCTAAAAATTACCGAAGAGAAAGAAGGACGGGCGGAATGACCGCTATATGTCCCTGCTTACTGTGTAGCGGGGGTATAAAACGCTGGGTGGAAATGTTTTATGTCTCCAACGGCATTCAAAACTGGGCCATTCACTCAAGAAGTCAGCATCTTAACCGTTACATCACCACTAATTATAGAGAACTCTTTCATACATATTTGAAACCTATATTTGTCAGATTTCAACATTGCTATTTTGTAACGTGAAGGGAGTTTGGGTTTAATGCTACTTTTCAGAATATTTATATCAGCCAAGTTGCCAAGCCCCTGGAAGAATGCTATTTCATAAATTAAATGGACAGCAATTCTCTTGCTGAACATGATTTGTTTGTTATGTTTGTGATGTACACTCAGTAAATAACTAAAAAAATTCAGTAAATGTTCCACTATGATCAATATCATAACCATATTGCAAATTAGTAATGTCATTATCAGGAAGGACATGTCTTTTTCTATACTTTTCCTGACAGGAAACACATACCTTAAAATGCATTATAATGGGCTCATTTTATTATTCAAAGATTTACTTATATGTAGGGCAGAGTATTGCACCAAATTTCGTATTGCCATATATTGCAATACATACAACCTGTATTGCAATATATTGAGCGAACTCTAAATTCATCTTTTAAACTTCTGTTTGCAGTTTAAACATTACACATTCAATAAAAAGCCTTTCAAATCTTTTGAAAAAATAGACCATTAATCTTGTACACAACATTGCAACTAAAGCCTTTTGTACTGGAACAGAAGATTAAAATAGGTTTTTAAGTCGAGACCCCTGTGACCCACATTTGGGGTCACAGGGTCATCAAATCTACAATTTAGAATCCCATTTAGCCAAAGAGTATGTACACAAAATTAAAGCTCCCTTGAGGCAGCGGTTCTTGAAAAGAACACGAAAAAGCGAAAACTTTACAGACGGCCGGACGCCATGCCATGCCATAAGCCCATTGAGCCTTTCAATGAAATGATATCACATAAAATATGTAGATGTCATAAAAACATGGTTTGGGTTTAGCAGCAGATGTTTATTTTAGACAATTAAAGATGTAATATTGAGAAAATACTTGAGAAATATGCTATTATTATATGCGAAACTAATTAAAATTTTAGACTAATGTTAGGTTTAATTATATTGGTGCTATACAAATGTTTGTTTGTATGTATGTATGTATGTATGTATGTATGTATGTATGTATGTATGTATGTATGTATGTATGTATGTATGTATGTATGTATGTATGTATGTATGTATGTATATTTATTTATCAAGCAAGTGATGAAATCCAAAAGGCACATCTAGACATGATGATTTCTCAACACAAGAGGCTACATTGATCTTGGCTTCACTATTCAGTTTAGGCCTGAAATAAAATCTCATTTCCAAAATATCTAAAGAAGTTTAAAAGCACAAAATTTTAATATTTTAAATTTTAATAATAAATAATAGACTTTAGCTTTACAGTTCATTTGTTCACCTCAGGAAGCTATATTCTGAGTTGTATTTCTGTCAAAATAAGCTGAAAACCTCAAAAGGGAAATCTAAACATAATTATTATTCCAAACACCAATTTGCTTTGACCTTGGCCTGATAGTTTGAGTTCTGGTTCGAAATACAAATTTTAGTGGCGTTTTCAATGGAAACCTTGAAAAATAAGAATCTCTAGAAGATAAGAAAATGATTTCTGTATAGATAACTAATATTGTTAGGTTAACAATGTCAGCATAGCATAATGTCTTGTTACAACACTGTAAGTATTGACACATATCGAGCATGTTATTTTATGTTATCTTCATTTCATTAACACTTTTAGAGTAGCTGCCTAATAATTACCTCTAAACAATTTGCTTAGAAAGATCATTTCAACAGACAGTACTCATTTTAACTATTATCAAACATGAAACTATTCAAATTGATCAAGCAATATTTAATATTGTAATAGATTTCTGATAAATAGCCAAAGTTTGAAATTCATTCTTGTCAGAAGACTACTATTGTCTAAATCATTTCTTTCATGAATTCAGTAAGTTAGGGTAAAGGAACACTGGTGATTATATTTCAAGGTGAGGTAAACTGTTAGGATTATTTTACTGAATTTGGCTGAATTGTAAATAAATTATTGTGATGATATAGTTTCATTTACTCAACCAATGAAATATAATAAAGTCATGTTTTCTGTTTGAAATGTCTGAATGTAAATTTCATCTAAATATCTACTTCAATAACATCATGTATAGTTTAAGATCAAATGTAAATGTATGTATGTAGATATACAATGTAAAACTTCATCCTCATATGCGTTTGTAACATCATTGCTGTGAAGGGATGCATTGAATAGTTTTATTTTATTGTATTGTGATTGTTGATTCAGTGATGTTGTCACAAAAATATTGACAGATACATGATACTTGAATACATGAATTAATACTTCACACTGTCAAACATTTTGACTGTGCTACTGTATTTCAAATGATTAAAGAAAACATTAATATGGAAACTGTATTGAAATAAAAAGTGATTGATAAAAACTGTATGTGCCGGTGCCGCTAATTGCCATCTTATTATAAATGTAGTAATATCATAATAAACAATATTCCACAGTAAATACATATTAAATTTTTTAGGTTTTCTAAAAGTACAAATGTAAGTGTTACGGGTGTCATTTATGTGACAACACTTCTTTTATGAGCATACGCTAGACTGTTCATTATTGAAAAAACACAGATCGCATTCAAATGCATTATGTGATTCAAGTCATGTTGCGTAATTGTTAAATATTCAAATCAGTAAACAACAAAGCCCTGTTCCTAAAGCACGTATCATCCCAAACAATCGCTGATAAATTTTTATTTGATGTAGATAAGCAACACATCTGCAGCCATTTTAAATTTTTGACCCAGATCTGTTCGCGAACTCCAACACAAATTATCGGTTCAACAAGCAACCTACAGCTGGTACGCAGATGTAATTAAGACAATAAAAACACGCGATTACATAATACACGGGAAATAAACATGAACACCATAATCACAAATGTTATTTGATGATAATTAATGCAGCCAAGCAGTAATACTTCTTTACCGTGTAGTAGTTTCGACGAAGTGAGTACACTAGAGTGCTCTCCCCTGGGCTATGCTTGATTGTTTAACGGCATATACATCGACCACGTGACCGGCGTACGTATCAGAAACAATTGAATCGGCACGCTGTCCCTTGGAGATGCAATGGCTATGGTTGATTCGGATATATGTTTCAAATTATCTTATTTGAGTTTATAAAAATGACATGATTATTGAAGTTAGTTTAAAAGATGTTGATGTATTCCTGTCTGCACGGTTACACTTAATTCAACTTGAAGAGAACGTTCTATCGCAGATTTTCCACCA
Source organism: Gibbula magus (assembly GCA_936450465.1). Classification (NCBI taxonomy): domain Eukaryota; kingdom Metazoa; phylum Mollusca; class Gastropoda; order Trochida; family Trochidae; genus Gibbula; species Gibbula magus. Next base: position 26,600 of record CAKZFU010000088.1, on the reverse strand, counting down.
TTTTGCTTTTTTACATTATGTGAAATAAACAACGCTGTATTTCTCCTTATTTCAGAAAGAATAATGTAACACATGCATTAATAGAATATTCACAAAGGAAGACATACTGTTTTATTAAAACAATCAAGAATGTTGCGTTGTACCGTAGCAAAGATATAGCAACATATACAATGAAATACAATGCTTGTATCTCATTCGTGATGTATATGTTAGAACTAATTGTGCGTTTCCCTTTTAGAGTGATGTTTTACCTCTTTTTGTGAGATATTAAACTATGTGCTATAACTTTTTTCACCATTCCTCACAGTTCCTGCAATTTCTTCAATTTTTGATTAAAACACATCAAGGAAAGGAGACTTGATAAAGTCATTTTTCAACAGTAGCTTGGTGTACTTGTCTGTTTCCTATTTATCTGTTACAAGTATTCTTCAAGTTAAGATATAATAAGTAAAGAAATATATATTTCATGCCTTTTCTCTTTTCTGTGAATATAGAAATTACTCAATGTTCATTGCTGTGCTATTCTACAATGGAAAACAAGTAAATAGTTTCACCTTGAAAAAAAATAAATTGCTCCAAACAATGCATCAAATTCCTATTCTGGTCGGTTAAGTCTTCAGATTCAATACAGAAGGTTAAAATGCACCAATTTTGTTTCTTTATGTTTCATTTGGCTAGTATACGTGCCAAAATCACACATGTTTTGCGAATTTGCAAATTCTAGAATCACCCTGTAGTGGTATAAGGGAAGCAACTGCAGGAAAATGCCAAAAGTACAAATCTATTTCATATATTAACTGTGTATGCGCCTCAAGCTGTTTCGATTTCATGTAACTAAATATTGCCAAGACAAATGATGCACTGCTTTATTGCTTCCAGTTTCGAAGGGAATTAGGTAATCATCGTGCATATGTTGGGCTTGCAAATCAAATTTTGAAATGATTTGTGTATTTCCTGGAAATATACTTTGTGTTTGTTTTGGGTTGAATAGAACGCGTTGATTACTGCACACAATAGAACCCTGAAGCACTCACATCAATTATAAGGATATACAACATGGAACAATGAAATAACTATCTTACTATGAGGAATGACTCCGAAAACATATTATATCAAAGTTACCGAATAAGGCCAGTCAAGATGATACATAACGCTCGCCCTGCCTTTTTCCCGATACCTGCCACAGATCACTTTTCAGTCCAAAATTTAGCATAGGTTTCGTTGCCAGGGTAAAGACATGTCACCCTCTCTCCAAGGCCGGTCAGTCAGGGTTGAAGTAAAGGCTCGTAACCACTGAAAGAACGGTCTAAGGGAAACAACTTTCGAAACGGCAGGCAAATCTAGTGAAGCTCTAAGCTTCATAAAATCTTTCATAAAGATCATTTCGTGCGTGCACCTGATCGAGTTTGAGTGCTCACTGTGAAAAAAAGTATTGCGAATTTGCAAATTCTAGAATCAGCCTGAAGTAGGCAATGCTTCAGCTACATTATATTGAAGTGTGCGCTTTCCAATGCAAGTATCTCAGAAGAAGGACATTTTCAAAGTTTATACAAGAACGTTGATTAAGTGTTCAAGGTCACCATAAATTATTCAGCGCTATATGTTGATCAGAACTATCTTAATCATTTCAGTCATTTCCAACAGTATCATACTGTTTTTTGTTAGTTTCCTGGCTGTATGTTGTGATTGATACATAATTCAAATTTGTACAAAATCAGTAAAGAATTAAAGATAACACGAGGTGATATATATATCTGTTATAATGAATAAATAGTTCAAACATGAAGCAAATTGATTAATAAACAAAGAATTTCAAAAAGTTTCATTGCCGTCCTAGCACGTAAAGCAGTTCAAGTAAAAAATTACACCTGAACTATGTTTTAAACAGTTATCCAAGCAGTAACTCAAGTCATTGTTTTGTTATTTTGAACTCATAGTGCCTGTGAGTGGGAGGTTAGTCTCATTTGTCTCTGCGCCAAATTTAGACTTTTACATTTTGTTGGTAGTTATAAATGAAAGGGAAAGTTGTTGTACATAACATGTTTGTAACGTTTTGTTTAAGTATATCATCGAAATCATTATGATGTTTCCATGTAGAGTGTTATTCAGGTCTCCTTTTCCAAACTGGTATTTACTTCAAACAAACCTCCAAGCGGATCCAAAACAACCAATTAAAACGTCTGATGGCTTCACTGACGTCAGAGTTTAGCTTAACTTGAATTTGGTGGGATTTGGAGCCGGTTTCTGAGATTGTCTTGTGACTTGGTGCATCTAAATCGACTACAGTGTAAATATCGTATGAGTTTTTCCCAGGATGTATCTCTCAGTTCGCGCAGAATAGCTTTTCACTCGAACTGGTATGATTTAGTACATAGTAGCATGTATATCTGTGGAGAAATAAGAATTTTAAAGGTTTCCGGGAGGCCACGATGAACCGGACATTGTCAATACTGTTGTCCGGTTATTCGAGTTTAAGTATGAGTCTTATCACTTGAAAATCATCTAATTCAACTAGTGTGTAAATATAATATGAATTCCTTACAGTATGTATATCTCAGTTCGCGGAGAATACATTTCCACTCGAACTGGTATGACTTACAGCTTCATAACATGTGTATCTTTGGAGAAATAAGAATTTTAAAGATTTCCAGTAAGGCCACGATGAACCAGACAGTGTTGAGACTATTGTCTGGTTATTCGTGTCTTAGCATGATTCTTTACACTTGCAAACTCTTCTAAATCGACTATTGTATAAATATCATATGAATTTCGAACAGGTTTTACCTCACATTACGAGTAGAATAGATTTTAACTCGAACTGGTATGACTTATTGCTCAGTAAAGTGTATATCTTTGGAGATATACGAAAATTAGTTTTTTTAAGAACCTAGGTAAATATTCAAAGTTATCATACTTTGAAAGATAATTGTGAAAAAATAATAGGATTTCGCTAATAAAATATGAAACTTGTTGTTCCCCAATGCTTCAGCTGCTTATACCTCTAAGTTTCAGCTCTCAGATGCAAATATCTTCGGCGTGGTGTTTCCGCAAAAATGCACAGGGTTAAAACATTTGAAAACGTTAAAATTTAAATATGGCATCGAAACCACTGGACCTACGACTCTGCAATGGTAACATATTTTGCTTGTCTAGTTATTAAGCATATTTTAAAACAAGTTGCGAGACTCTAGTATCTCTCTGGGGTTATTTAGAGCGAAAGTTAACATGTCAAAATCAGACAAATTTAAAGTAAATCAAAATGGCGGCTAAACCAATTGACCTACGAATTCGTCATGATTTACTTTTTTGCTTGTATTGTTCTTGCGCATCTTTTGCAATAAGTTTCAATTCTCTAAGTGCATTTTAGAAAAATTCCCCATGTTAAAGTTTTTCTTTATTATGACCGGAAATGACTGTTCGCGAGCGATTCTATTATTTGATCTTAAAGACCATAGTCCTGTCGCACTCTCCTGAAAAAATCGTTTAATTCGATGGATAGGTTTTTGAATTATCGCCCCTAAAAGTTCGCGGTTTTAAAAAATTGCCTGACTTTGAAAGGTCACTGTGAAAAAAGTATTAGGAATTCGCACAGACAAGAACAAACTTGTTATTCCCCAATGTGTTAACTATATATAAATTAAGTTTCAGCTCTTAGGTGCTAATATCTTCGGAGTAGTGTTTCCGCAAAGGTACATGGGGTAAGACATTTTGAAAAAGTTAGAAAATCCAAGATGGCGGCTGAACCACGTGACTTACATTTTAACCGCCATTTACTTTTTTGCTCGGATTGTCAATGCGCATCTTTTAAAAAAAGTTCAAAGTCTCTAAGTGCATTTTGAAATTTTTTCCCATGTTAAAAATTGAAATTTGGATTCGAACTAGACCTTTAATGGGTTAAACGATTTGGCCCAAAAGCTTGCTGTGGCGAGTTCCTAGTAAGGGCTACCTGACTTTTAAGTTTGGTTGAATTATCTGCAGCCGTTTTGGCTGAATCACTTACACAAGATCCGTGGAAGAATAATAATAATAAATATAGTCGCAAGCGACGATAAAATGATTCAGCCCGCCATGAGTCATCTGTTGTCATTGGAAGCAGTAGCCTTAACATTGTGTAATGAAAAAGAAAGGAGGAACAATGTATGTGAGCGTGTGAGGCCTTAAAATGTAACACTTGCATCAACCGATCTCACACCCACTCGAGTCAAATTGACTTGAGGTACAATAGCAAAAAAGGCCCTTTTACATAATTAATATAAAATAGCTTAGCTTAGCTTAGCGAAGCAAGCAAGCAAGCTTTTTTGCCCGTTACTATGCCCTTGTCATGAGGGTTTGGTACACTTGTGCGTACGTATGGGCATGCATACGTCCGTAGGGTCTTGTCATATCGCGACCAAATCTTCTTTTTTGAAGATTTATGCTGCAGTGAGCAAGCTCATCATATAGATACTGTAAAGAACAGGTTTTCCTTGTGTTTCCGTCCTTTATTTGATTGAGAGGGGGGGGGGGGGGGGGGGGGGTGCATTTTAGTCTCTCTAACATTAATTGAAATAGTCCCCATTTTAAAATCGGTAGAAAAAGATTATATCATTTTCTACCATTTTTCACGACCGGAAATGACTGTTCGCGATCGATTTTATTATTGATTCATGTACACTAATCTTTTGTCTAGTAGTCCTGAAAATATCATGCATCAAAACCTCCAGGTTAACGAAATATTCGCCTTTAAAGTTGGTACATTGTTCAAAGTCACCAAACTTTGAAAGGTCACTGTGTAAAAAGTCGTAGGAGTTCGCTCAAAACAGAACAAACTTGTTATTTCCCAATGTTTCAGCTATATATAAAAAATAGTTTCAGCTCTTAGGTGCAAATATCTTCGGAGTGGTGTTTCCGCAAAGCTACATAGGGTCTGAAAATTTGAAAAAGTTAAAGAATCCAAGATGGCGGCTAAAGCACGTGACTGACAACTTTGCCATGATTTTCTTTATTGCTCGCAAGGTCATTGCGGATCTTTTGAAAAAAGTTTCAAGTCTCTAGGTGCATTTTAAAAAAAAATCCCATGTTAAAAATCGAAATTTGGATTCGAACTGGACCTTTAATGGCTTAACCGATTCGGTTCAAAAGCTTGCTGTGACGAGTTCACAGCTAGGGCTGTCTTGCTGTAAAGTTTGGTACGATGATTTTGAGCCGAATAATAATAATAATAAACACGCCAATACAATAAGGATTCTGCCCCAAAGGGCTGAATCCTTAATTAGGTTGCGAAATATTGGGTTTTTGGTGTTGGATTCGTCACAACTAAGTGAAATAAGACCTAAGAAATAGATGTGGACTACTTTGGTACCTTTCTGGACGTTTTTCAAATATGATGTGCTTGCCAATAGGTATTAACGGCAAGTTTGTAATATAGTCGCAAGCGACGATAAAATGATTCAGCCCGCCATGAGTCATCTGTTGTCATTGGAAGCAGTAGCCTTAACATTGTGTAATGAAAAAGAAAGGAGGAACAATGTATGTGAGCGTGTGAGGCCTTAAAATGTAACACTTGCATCAACCGATCTCACACCCACTCGAGTCAAATTGACTTGAGGTACAATAGCAAAAAAGGCCCTTTTACATAATTAATATAAAATAGCTTAGCTTAGCTTAGCGAAGCAAGCAAGCAAGCTTTTTTGCCCGTTACTATGCCCTTGTCATGAGGGTTTGGTACACTTGTGCGTACGTATGGCATGCATACGTCCGTAGGGTCTTGTCATATCGCGACCAAATCTTCTTTTTTGAAGATTTATGCTGCAGTGAGCAAGCTCATCATATAGATACTGTAAAGAACAGGTTTTCCTTGTGTTTCCGTCCTTTATTTGATTGAGAGGGGGGGGGGGGGGGGGGGGGGGGGGGGGGTGCATTTTAGTCTCTCTAACATTAATTGAAATAGTCCCCATTTTAAAATCGGTAGAAAAAGATTATATCATTTTCTACCATTTTTCACGACCGGAAATGACTGTTCGCGATCGATTTTATTATTGATTCATGTACACTAATCTTTTGTCTAGTAGTCCTGAAAATATCATGCATCAAAACCTCCAGGTTAACGAAATATTCGCCTTTAAAGTTGGTACATTGTTCAAAGTCACAAACTTTGAAAGGTCACTGTGTAAAAAGTATTAGGAGTTCGCTCAAAACAGAACAAACTTGTTATTTCCAATGTTTCAGCTATATATAAAAAATAGTTTCAGCTCTTAGGTGCAAATATCTTCGGAGTGGTGTTTCCGCAAAGCTACATAGGGTCTGAAAATTTGAAAAGTTAAAGAATCCAAGATGGCGGCTAAAGCACGTGACTGACAACTTTGCCATGATTTTCTTTATTGCTCGCAGGTCATTGCGGATCTTTTGAAAAAAGTTTCAAGTCTCTAGGTGCATTTTAAAAAAAAATCCCATGTTAAAAAATCGAAATTTGGATTCGAACTGGACCTTTAATGGCTTAACCGATTCGGTTCAAAAGCTTGCTGTGACGAGTTCACAGCTAGGGCTGTCTTGCTGTAAAGTTTGGTACGATGATTTTGAGCCGTTTTGGCTGAATCACTTACACAAGTTCGTGGAAGAATAATAATAATAATAATAAACACGCCAATAACAATAAGGATTCTGCCCCAAAGGGCTGAATCCTTAATTAGGTTGCGAAATATTGGGTTTTTGGTGTTGGATTCGTCCACAACTAAGTGAAATAAGACCTAAGAAATAGATGTGGACTACTTTGGTACCTTCTGGACGTTTTTCAAATATGATGTGCTTGCCAATAGGTATTTAACGGCAAGTTTGTAATATAGTCGCAAGCGACGATTAAAATGATTCAGCCCGCCCATGAGTCATCTGTTGTCATTGGAAGCAGTAGCCTTAACATTGTGTAATGAAAAAAGAAGGAGGAACAATGTATGTGAGCGTGTGAGGCCTTAAAATGTAACACTTGCATCAACCGATCTCACACCCACTCGAGTCAAATTGACTTGAGGTACAATAGCAAAAAAGGCCCTTTTACATAATTAATATAAAATAGCTTAGCTTAGCTTAGCGAAGCAAGCAAGCAAGCTTTTTTGCCCGTTACTATGCCCTTGTCATGAGGGTTTGGTACACTTGTGCGTACGTATGGGCATGCATACGTCCGTTAGGGTCTTGTCATATCGCGACCAAATCTTCTTTTTGAAGATTTTATGCTGCAGTGAGCAAGCTCATCATATAGATACTGTAAAGAACAGGTTTTCCTTGTGTTTCCGTCCTTTATTTGATTGAGAGGGGGGGGGGGGGGGGGGGGGGGGGGGGTGCATTTTAGTCTCTCTAACATTAATTGAAATAGTCCCCATTTTAAAATCGGTAGAAAATGATATAATCTTTTTCTACCATTTTTCACGACCGGAAATGACTGTTCGCGATCGATTTTATTATTGATTCATGTACACTAATCTTTTGTCTAGTAGTCCTGAAAATATCATGCATCAAAACCTCCAGGTTAACGAAATATTCGGCCTTTAAAGTTGGTACATTGTTCAAAGTCACCAAACTTTGAAAGGTCACTGTGTAAAAAGTATTAGGAGTTCGCTCAAAACAGAACAAACTTGTTATTTCCCAATGTTTCAGCTATATATAAAAAATAGTTTCAGCTCTTAGTGCAAATATCTTCGGAGTGGTGTTTCCGCAAAGCTACATAGGGTCTGAAAATTTGAAAAAGTTAAAGAATCCAAGATGGCGGCTAAAGCACGTGACTGACAACTTTGCCATGATTTTCTTTATTGCTCGCAAGGTCATTGTCGGATCTTTTGAAAAAAGTTTCAAGTCTCTAGGTGCATTTTAAAAAAAATCCCATGTTAAAAATCGAAATTTGGATTCGAACTGGACCTTTAATGCTTAACCGATTCGGTTCAAAAGCTTGCTGTGACGAGTTCACAGCTAGGCTGTCTTGCTGTAAAGTTTGGTACGATGATTTTGAGCCGTTTTGGCTGAATCACTTACACAAGTTCGTGGAAGAATAATAATAATAATAATAAACACGCCAATAACAATAAGGATTCTGCCCCAAAGGGCTGAATCCTTAATTAGGTTGCGAAATATTGGGTTTTTGGTGTTGGATTCGTCACAACTAAGTGAAATAAGACCTAAGAAATAGATGTGGACTACTTTGGTACCTTTCTGGACGTTTTTCAAATATGATGTGCTTGCCAATAGGTATTAACGGCAAGTTTGTAATATAGTCGCAAGCGACGATAAAATGATTCAGCCCGCCATGAGTCATCTGTTGTCATTGGAAGCAGTAGCCTTAACATTGTGTAATGAAAAAGAAAGGAGGAACAATGTATGTGAGCGTGTGAGGCCTTAAAATGTAACACTTGCATCAACCGATCTCACACCCACTCGAGTCAAATTGACTTGAGGTACAATAGCAAAAAAGGCCCTTTTACATAATTAATATAAAATAGCTTAGCTTAGCTTAGCGAAGCAAGCAAGCAAGCTTTTTTGCCCGTTACTATGCCCTTGTCATGAGGGTTTGGTACACTTGTGCGTACGTATGGCATGCATACGTCCGTAGGGTCTTGTCATATCGCGACCCAAATCTTCTTTTTTGAAGATTTATGCTGCAGTGAGCAAGCTCATCATATAGATACTGTAAAGAACAGGTTTTCCTTGTGTTTCCGTCCTTTATTTGATTGAGAGGGGGGGGGGGGGGGGGGGGGGGGGGGGGTGCATTTTAGTCTCTCTAACATTAATTGAAATAGTCCCCATTTTAAAATCGGTAGAAAAAGATTATATCATTTTCTACCATTTTTCACGACCGGAAATGACTGTTCGCGATCGATTTTATTATTGATTCATGTACACTAATCTTTTGTCTAGTAGTCCTGAAAATATCATGCATCAAAACCTCCAGGTTAACGAAATATTCGCCTTTAAAGTTGGTACATTGTTCAAAGTCACCAAACTTTGAAAGGTCACTGTGTAAAAAGTATTAGGAGTTCGCTCAAAACAGAACAAACTTGTTATTTCCCAATGTTTCAGCTATATATAAAAAATAGTTTCAGCTCTTAGGTGCAAATATCTTCGGGAGTGGTGTTTCCGCAAAGCTACATAGGGTCTGAAAATTTGAAAAAGTTAAAGAATCCAAGATGGCGGCTAAAGCACCGTGACTGACAACTTTGCCATGATTTTCTTATTGCTCGCAAGGTCATTGCGGATCTTTTGAAAAAAAGTTTCAAGTCTCTAGGTGCATTTTAAAAAAAAATCCCATGTTAAAAATCGAAATTTGGATTCGAACTGGACCTTTAATGGCTTAACCGATTCGGTTCAAAAGCTTGCTGTGACGAGTTCACAGCTAGGGCTGTCTTGCTGTAAAGTTTGGTACGATGATTTTGAGCCGTTTTGGCCTGAATCACTTACACAAGTTCGTGGAAGAATAATAATAATAATAATAAACACGCCAATAACAATAAGGATTCTGCCCCAAAGGGCTGAATCCTTAATTAGGTTGCGAAATATTGGGTTTTTGGTGTTGGATTCGTCACAACTAAGTGAAATAAGACCTAAGAAATAGATGTGGACTACTTTGGTACCTTTCTGGACGTTTTTCAAATATGATGTGCTTGCCAATAGGTATTAACGGCAAGTTTGTAATATAGTCGCAAGCGACGATAAAATGATTCAGCCCGCCATGAGTCATCTGTTGTCATTGGAAGCAGTAGCCTTAACATTGTGTAATGAAAAAGAAAGGAGGAACAATGTATGTGAGCGTGTGAGGCCTTAAAATGTAACACTTGCATCAACCGATCTCACACCCACTCGAGTCAAATTGACTTGAGGTACAATAGCAAAAAAGGCCCTTTTACATAATTAATATAAAATAGCTTAGCTTAGCTTAGCGAAGCAAGCAAGCAAGCTTTTTTGCCCGTTACTATGCCCTTGTCATGAGGGTTTGGTACACTTGTGCGTACGTATGGGCATGCATACGTCCGTAGGGTCTTGTCATATCGCGACCAAATCTTCTTTTTGAAGATTTATGCTGCAGTGAGCAAGCTCATCATATAGATACTGTAAAGAACAGGTTTTCCTTGTGTTTCCGTCCTTTATTTGATTGAGAGGGGGGGGGGGGGGGGGGGGGGGGGTGCATTTTAGTCTCTCTAACATTAATTGAAATAGTCCCCATTTTAAAATCGGTAGAAAAAGATTATATCATTTTCTACCATTTTTCACGACCGGAAATGACTGTTCGCGATCGATTTTATTATTGATTCATGTACACTAATCTTTTGTCTAGTAGTCCTGAAAATATCATGCATCAAAACCTCCAGGTTAACGAAATATTCGCCTTTAAAGTTGGTACATTGTTCAAAGTCACCAAACTTTGAAAGGTCACTGTGTAAAAAGTATTAGGAGTTCGCTCAAAACAGAACAAACTTGTTATTTCCAATGTTTCAGCTATATATAAAAAATAGTTTCAGCTCTTAGGTGCAAATATCTTCGGAGTGGTGTTTCCGCAAAGCTACATAGGGTCTGAAAATTTGAAAAAGTTAAAGAATCCAAGATGGCGGCTAAAGCACGTGACTGGACAACTTTGCCATGATTTTCTTTATTGCTCGCAAGGTCATTGCGGATCTTTTGAAAAAAGTTTCAAGTCTCTAGGTGCATTTTAAAAAAAAATCCCATGTTAAAAATCGAAATTTGGATTCGAACTGGACCTTTAATGGCTTAACCGATTCGGTTCAAAAGCTTGCTGTGACGAGTTCACAGCTAGGGCTGTCTTGCTGTAAAGTTTGGTACGATGATTTTGAGCCGTTTTGGCTGAATCACTTACACAAGTTCGTGGAAGAATAATAATAATAATAATAAACACGCCAATAACAATAAGGATTCTGCCCCAAAGGGCTGAATCCTTAATTAGGTTGCGAAATATTGGGTTTTTGGTGTTGGATTCGTCACAACTAAGTGAAATAAGACCTAAGAAATAGATGTGGACTACTTTGGTACCTTTCTGGACGTTTTTCAAATATGATGTGCTTGCCAATAGGTATTAACGGCAAGTTTTGTAATATAGTCGCAAGCGACGATAAAATGATTCAGGCCCGCCATGAGTCATCTGTTGTCATTGGAAGCAGTAGCCTTAACATTGTGTAATGAAAAAGAAAGGAGGAACAATGTATGTGAGCGTTGTGAGGCCTTAAAATGTAACACTTGCATCAACCGATCTCACACCACACTCGAGTCAAATTGACTTGAGGTACAATAGCAAAAAAGGCCCTTTTACATAATTAATATAAAATAGCTTAGCTTAGCTTAGCGAAGCAAGCAAGCAAGCTTTTTTTGCCCGTTACTATGCCCTTGTCATGAGGGTTTGGTACACTTGTGCGTACGTATGGGCATGCATACGTCCGTAGGGTCTTGTCCATATCGCGACCAAATCTTCTTTTTTGAAGATTTATGCTGCAGTGAGCAAGCTCATCATATAGATACTGTAAAGAACAGGTTTTCCTTGTGTTTCCGTCCTTTATTTGATTGAGAGGGGGGGGGGGGGGGGGGGGGGGGGGGGGGTGCATTTTAGTCTCTCTAACATTAATTGAAATAGTCCCCATTTAAAATCGGTAGAAAAAGATTATATCATTTTCTACCATTTTTCACGACCGGAAATGACTGTTCGCGATCGATTTTATTATTGATTCATGTACACTAATCTTTTGTCTAGTAGTCCTGAAAATATCATGCATCAAAACCTCCAGGTTAACGAAATATTCGCCTTTAAAGTTGGTACATTGTTCAAAGTCACCAAACTTTGAAAGGTCACTGTGTAAAAAGTATTAGGAGTTCGCTCAAAACAGAACAAACTTGTTATTTCCCAATGTTTCAGCTATATATAAAAAATAGTTTCAGCTCTTAGGTGCAAATATCTTCGGAGTGGTGTTTCCGCAAAGCTACATAGGGTCTGAAAATTTGAAAAAGTTAAAGAATCCAAGATGGCGGCTAAAGCACGTGACTGACAACTTTGCCATGATTTTCTTTATTGCTCGCAAGGTCATTGCGGATCTTTTGAAAAAAGTTTCAAGTCTCTAGGTGCATTTTAAAAAAAAATCCCATGTTAAAAATCGAAATTTGGATTCGAACTGGACCTTTAATGGCTTAACCGATTCGGTTCAAAAGCTTGCTGTGACGAGTTCACAGCTAGGGCTGTCTTGCTGTAAAGTTTGGTACGATGATTTTGAGCCGTTTTGGCTGAATCACTTACACAAGTTCGTGGAAGAATAATAATAATAATAATAAACACGCCAATAACAATAAGGATTCTGCCCCAAAGGGCTGAATCCTTAATTAGGTTGCGAAATATTGGGTTTTTGGTGTTGGATTCGTCACAACTAAGTGAAATAAGACCTAAGAAATAGATGTGGACTACTTTGGTACCTTTCTGGACGTTTTTCAAATATGATGTGCTTGCCAATAGGTATTAACGGCAAGTTTGTAATATAGTCGCAAGCGACGATAAAATGATTCAGCCCGCCATGAGTCATCTGTTGTCATTGGAAGCAGTAGCCTTAACATTGTGTAATGAAAAAGAAAGGAGGAACAATGTATGTGAGCGTGTGAGGCCTTAAAATGTAACACTTGCATCAACCGATCTCACACCCACTCGAGTCAAATTGACTTGAGGTACAATAGCAAAAAAGGCCCTTTTACATAATTAATATAAAATAGCTTAGCTTAGCTTAGCGAAGCAAGCAAGCAAGCTTTTTTGCCCGTTACTATGCCCTTGTCATGAGGGTTTGGTACACTTGTGCGTACGTATGGGCATGCATACGTCCGTAGGGTCTTGTCATATCGCGACCAAATCTTCTTTTTTGAAGATTTATGCTGCAGTGAGCAAGCTCATCATATAGATACTGTAAAGAACAGGTTTTCCTTGTGTTTCCGTCCTTTATTTGATTGAGAGGGGGGGGGGGGGGGGGGGGGGGGTGCATTTTAGTCTCTCTAACATTAATTGAAATAGTCCCCATTTTAAAATCGGTAGAAAAAGATTATATCATTTTCTACCATTTTTCACGACCGGAAATGACTGTTCGCGATCGATTTTATTATTGATTCATGTACACTAATCTTTTGTCTAGTAGTCCTGAAAATATCATGCATCAAAACCTCCAGGTTAACGAAATATTCGCCTTTAAAGTTGGTACATTGTTCAAAGTCACCAAACTTTGAAAGGTCACTGTGTAAAAAGTATTAGGAGTTCGCTCAAAACAGAACAAACTTGTTATTTCCCAATGTTTCAGCTATATATAAAAAATAGTTTCAGCTCTTAGGTGCAAATATCTTCGGAGTGGTGTTTCCGCAAAGCTACATAGGGTCTGAAAATTTGAAAAAGTTAAAGAATCCAAGATGGCGGCTAAAGCACGTGACTGACAACTTTGCCATGATTTTCTTTATTGCTCGCAAGGTCATTGCGGATCTTTTGAAAAAAGTTTCAAGTCTCTAGGTGCATTTTAAAAAAAAATCCCATGTTAAAAATCGAAATTTGGATTCGAACTGGACCTTTAATGGCTTAACCGATTCGGTTCAAAAGCTTGCTGTGACGAGTTCACAGCTAGGGCTGTCTTGCTGTAAAGTTTGGTACGATGATTTTGAGCCGTTTTGGCTGAATCACTTACACAAGTTCGTGGAAGAATAATAATAATAATAATAAACACGCCAATAACAATAAGGATTCTGCCCCAAAGGGCTGAATCCTTAATTAGGTTGCGAAATATTGGGTTTTTGGTGTTGGATTCGTCACAACTAAGTGAAATAAGACCTAAGAAATAGATGTGGACTACTTTGGTACCTTTCTGGACGTTTTTCAAATATGATGTGCTTGCCAATAGGTATTAACGGCAAGTTTGTAATATAGTCGCAAGCGACGATAAAATGATTCAGCCCGCCATGAGTCATCTGTTGTCATTGGAAGCAGTAGCCTTAACATTGTGTAATGAAAAAGAAAGGAGGAACAATGTATGTGAGCGTGTGAGGCCTTAAAATGTAACACTTGCATCAACCGATCTCACACCCACTCGAGTCAAATTGACTTGAGGTACAATAGCAAAAAAGGCCCTTTTACATAATTAATATAAAATAGCTTAGCTTAGCTTAGCGAAGCAAGCAAGCAAGCTTTTTTGCCCGTTACTATGCCCTTGTCATGAGGGTTTGGTACACTTGTGCGTACGTATGGGCATGCATACGTCCGTAGGGTCTTGTCATATCGCGACCAAATCTTCTTTTTTGAAGATTTATGCTGCAGTGAGCAAGCTCATCATATAGATACTGTAAAGAACAGGTTTTCCTTGTGTTTCCGTCCTTTATTTGATTGAGAGGGGGGGGGGGGGGGGGGGGGGGGGGTGCATTTTAGTCTCTCTAACATTAATTGAAATAGTCCCCATTTTAAAATCGGTAGAAAAAGATTATATCATTTTCTACCATTTTTCACGACCGGAAATGACTGTTCGCGATCGATTTTATTATTGATTCATGTACACTAATCTTTTGTCTAGTAGTCCTGAAAATATCATGCATCAAAACCTCCAGGTTAACGAAATATTCGCCTTTAAAGTTGGTACATTGTTCAAAGTCACCAAACTTTGAAAGGTCACTGTGTAAAAAGTATTAGGAGTTCGCTCAAAACAGAACAAACTTGTTATTTCCCAATGTTTCAGCTATATATAAAAAATAGTTTCAGCTCTTAGGTGCAAATATCTTCGGAGTGGTGTTTCCGCAAAGCTACATAGGGTCTGAAAATTTGAAAAAGTTAAAGAATCCAAGATGGCGGCTAAAGCACGTGACTGACAACTTTGCCATGATTTTCTTTATTGCTCGCAAGGTCATTGCGGATCTTTTGAAAAAAGTTTCAAGTCTCTAGGTGCATTTTAAAAAAAAATCCCATGTTAAAAATCGAAATTTGGATTCGAACTGGACCTTTAATGGCTTAACCGATTCGGTTCAAAAGCTTGCTGTGACGAGTTCACAGCTAGGGCTGTCTTGCTGTAAAGTTTGGTACGATGATTTTGAGCCGTTTTGGCTGAATCACTTACACAAGTTCGTGGAAGAATAATAATAATAATAATAAACACGCCAATAACAATAAGGATTCTGCCCCAAAGGGCTGAATCCTTAATTAGGTTGCGAAATATTGGGTTTTTGGTGTTGGATTCGTCACAACTAAGTGAAATAAGACCTAAGAAATAGATGTGGACTACTTTGGTACCTTTCTGGACGTTTTTCAAATATGATGTGCTTGCCAATAGGTATTAACGGCAAGTTTGTAATATAGTCGCAAGCGACGATAAAATGATTCAGCCCGCCATGAGTCATCTGTTGTCATTGGAAGCAGTAGCCTTAACATTGTGTAATGAAAAAGAAAGGAGGAACAATGTATGTGAGCGTGTGAGGCCTTAAAATGTAACACTTGCATCAACCGATCTCACACCCACTCGAGTCAAATTGACTTGAGGTACAATAGCAAAAAAGGCCCTTTTACATAATTAATATAAAATAGCTTAGCTTAGCTTAGCGAAGCAAGCAAGCAAGCTTTTTTGCCCGTTACTATGCCCTTGTCATGAGGGTTTGGTACACTTGTGCGTACGTATGGGCATGCATACGTCCGTAGGGTCTTGTCATATCGCGACCAAATCTTCTTTTTTGAAGATTTATGCTGCAGTGAGCAAGCTCATCATATAGATACTGTAAAGAACAGGTTTTCCTTGTGTTTCCGTCCTTTATTTGATTGAGAGGGGGGGGGGGGGGGGGGGGGGGGGTGCATTTTAGTCTCTCTAACATTAATTGAAATAGTCCCCATTTTAAAATCGGTAGAAAAAGATTATATCATTTTCTACCATTTTTCACGACCGGAAATGACTGTTCGCGATCGATTTTATTATTGATTCATGTACACTAATCTTTTGTCTAGTAGTCCTGAAAATATCATGCATCAAAACCTCCAGGTTAACGAAATATTCGCCTTTAAAGTTGGTACATTGTTCAAAGTCACCAAACTTTGAAAGGTCACTGTGTAAAAAGTATTAGGAGTTCGCTCAAAACAGAACAAACTTGTTATTTCCCAATGTTTCAGCTATATATAAAAAATAGTTTCAGCTCTTAGGTGCAAATATCTTCGGAGTGGTGTTTCCGCAAAGCTACATAGGGTCTGAAAATTTGAAAAAGTTAAAGAATCCAAGATGGCGGCTAAAGCACGTGACTGACAACTTTGCCATGATTTTCTTTATTGCTCGCAAGGTCATTGCGGATCTTTTGAAAAAAGTTTCAAGTCTCTAGGTGCATTTTAAAAAAAAATCCCATGTTAAAAATCGAAATTTGGATTCGAACTGGACCTTTAATGGCTTAACCGATTCGGTTCAAAAGCTTGCTGTGACGAGTTCACAGCTAGGGCTGTCTTGCTGTAAAGTTTGGTACGATGATTTTGAGCCGTTTTGGCTGAATCACTTACACAAGTTCGTGGAAGAATAATAATAATAATAATAAACACGCCAATAACAATAAGGATTCTGCCCCAAAGGGCTGAATCCTTAATTAGGTTGCGAAATATTGGGTTTTTGGTGTTGGATTCGTCACAACTAAGTGAAATAAGACCTAAGAAATAGATGTGGACTACTTTGGTACCTTTCTGGACGTTTTTCAAATATGATGTGCTTGCCAATAGGTATTAACGGCAAGTTTGTAATATAGTCGCAAGCGACGATAAAATGATTCAGCCCGCCATGAGTCATCTGTTGTCATTGGAAGCAGTAGCCTTAACATTGTGTAATGAAAAAGAAAGGAGGAACAATGTATGTGAGCGTGTGAGGCCTTAAAATGTAACACTTGCATCAACCGATCTCACACCCACTCGAGTCAAATTGACTTGAGGTACAATAGCAAAAAAGGCCCTTTTACATAATTAATATAAAATAGCTTAGCTTAGCTTAGCGAAGCAAGCAAGCAAGCTTTTTTGCCCGTTACTATGCCCTTGTCATGAGGGTTTGGTACACTTGTGCGTACGTATGGGCATGCATACGTCCGTAGGGTCTTGTCATATCGCGACCAAATCTTCTTTTTTGAAGATTTATGCTGCAGTGAGCAAGCTCATCATATAGATACTGTAAAGAACAGGTTTTCCTTGTGTTTCCGTCCTTTATTTGATTGAGAGGGGGGGGGGGGGGGGGGGGGGGGGTGTGCATTTTAGTCTCTCTAACATTAATTGAAATAGTCCCCATTTTAAAATCGGTAGAAAAAGATTATATCATTTTCTACCATTTTTCACGACCGGAAATGACTGTTCGCGATCGATTTTATTATTGATTCATGTACACTAATCTTTTGTCTAGTAGTCCTGAAAATATCATGCATCAAAACCTCCAGGTTAACGAAATATTCGCCTTTAAAGTTGGTACATTGTTCAAAGTCACCAAACTTTGAAAGGTCACTGTGTAAAAAGTATTAGGAGTTCGCTCAAAACAGAACAAACTTGTTATTTCCCAATGTTTCAGCTATATATAAAAAATAGTTTCAGCTCTTAGGTGCAAATATCTTCGGAGTGGTGTTTCCGCAAAGCTACATAGGGTCTGAAAATTTGAAAAAGTTAAAGAATCCAAGATGGCGGCTAAAGCACGTGACTGACAACTTTGCCATGATTTTCTTTATTGCTCGCAAGGTCATTGCGGATCTTTTGAAAAAAGTTTCAAGTCTCTAGGTGCATTTTAAAAAAAAATCCCATGTTAAAAATCGAAATTTGGATTCGAACTGGACCTTTAATGGCTTAACCGATTCGGTTCAAAAGCTTGCTGTGACGAGTTCACAGCTAGGGCTGTCTTGCTGTAAAGTTTGGTACGATGATTTTGAGCCGTTTTGGCTGAATCACTTACACAAGTTCGTGGAAGAATAATAATAATAATAATAAACACGCCAATAACAATAAGGATTCTGCCCCAAAGGGCTGAATCCTTAATTAGGTTGCGAAATATTGGGTTTTTGGTGTTGGATTCGTCACAACTAAGTGAAATAAGACCTAAGAAATAGATGTGGACTACTTTGGTACCTTTCTGGACGTTTTTCAAATATGATGTGCTTGCCAATAGGTATTAACGGCAAGTTTGTAATATAGTCGCAAGCGACGATAAAATGATTCAGCCCGCCATGAGTCATCTGTTGTCATTGGAAGCAGTAGCCTTAACATTGTGTAATGAAAAAGAAAGGAGGAACAATGTATGTGAGCGTGTGAGGCCTTAAAATGTAACACTTGCATCAACCGATCTCACACCCACTCGAGTCAAATTGACTTGAGGTACAATAGCAAAAAAGGCCCTTTTACATAATTAATATAAAATAGCTTAGCTTAGCTTAGCGAAGCAAGCAAGCAAGCTTTTTTGCCCGTTACTATGCCCTTGTCATGAGGGTTTGGTACACTTGTGCGTACGTATGGGCATGCATACGTCCGTAGGGTCTTGTCATATCGCGACCAAATCTTCTTTTTTGAAGATTTATGCTGCAGTGAGCAAGCTCATCATATAGATACTGTAAAGAACAGGTTTTCCTTGTGTTTCCGTCCTTTATTTGATTGAGAGGGGGGGGGGGGGGGGGGGGGGGTGCATTTTAGTCTCTCTAACATTAATTGAAATAGTCCCCATTTTAAAATCGGTAGAAAAAGATTATATCATTTTCTACCATTTTTCACGACCGGAAATGACTGTTCGCGATCGATTTTATTATTGATTCAT
The DNA here is from genome assembly GCA_936450465.1 of Gibbula magus. Classification (NCBI taxonomy): domain Eukaryota; kingdom Metazoa; phylum Mollusca; class Gastropoda; order Trochida; family Trochidae; genus Gibbula; species Gibbula magus. The sequence goes on along the minus strand of CAKZFU010000088.1, from coordinate 7,848 downwards.
GTACACTAATCTTTTGTCTAGTAGTCCTGAAAATATCATGCATCAAAACCTCCAGGTTAACGAAATATTCGCCTTTAAAGTTGGTACATTGTTCAAAGTCACCAAACTTTGAAAGGTCACTGTGTAAAAAGTATTAGGAGTTCGCTCAAAACAGAACAAACTTGTTATTTCCCAATGTTTCAGCTATATATAAAAAATAGTTTCAGCTCTTAGGTGCAAATATCTTCGGAGTGGTGTTTCCGCAAAGCTACATAGGGTCTGAAAATTTGAAAAAGTTAAAGAATCCAAGATGGCGGCTAAAGCACGTGACTGACAACTTTGCCATGATTTTCTTTATTGCTCGCAAGGTCATTGCGGATCTTTTGAAAAAAGTTTCAAGTCTCTAGGTGCATTTTAAAAAAAAATCCCATGTTAAAAATCGAAATTTGGATTCGAACTGGACCTTTAATGGCTTAACCGATTCGGTTCAAAAGCTTGCTGTGACGAGTTCACAGCTAGGGCTGTCTTGCTGTAAAGTTTGGTACGATGATTTTGAGCCGTTTTGGCTGAATCACTTACACAAGTTCGTGGAAGAATAATAATAATAATAATAAACACGCCAATAACAATAAGGATTCTGCCCCAAAGGGCTGAATCCTTAATTAGGTTGCGAAATATTGGGTTTTTGGTGTTGGATTCGTCACAACTAAGTGAAATAAGACCTAAGAAATAGATGTGGACTACTTTGGTACCTTTCTGGACGTTTTTCAAATATGATGTGCTTGCCAATAGGTATTAACGGCAAGTTTGTAATATAGTCGCAAGCGACGATAAAATGATTCAGCCCGCCATGAGTCATCTGTTGTCATTGGAAGCAGTAGCCTTAACATTGTGTAATGAAAAAGAAAGGAGGAACAATGTATGTGAGCGTGTGAGGCCTTAAAATGTAACACTTGCATCAACCGATCTCACACCCACTCGAGTCAAATTGACTTGAGGTACAATAGCAAAAAAGGCCCTTTTACATAATTAATATAAAATAGCTTAGCTTAGCTTAGCGAAGCAAGCAAGCAAGCTTTTTTGCCCGTTACTATGCCCTTGTCATGAGGGTTTGGTACACTTGTGCGTACGTATGGGCATGCATACGTCCGTAGGGTCTTGTCATATCGCGACCAAATCTTCTTTTTTGAAGATTTATGCTGCAGTGAGCAAGCTCATCATATAGATACTGTAAAGAACAGGTTTTCCTTGTGTTTCCGTCCTTTATTTGATTGAGAGGGGGGGGGGGGGGGGGGGGGGGGGGTGCATTTTAGTCTCTCTAACATTAATTGAAATAGTCCCCATTTTAAAATCGGTAGAAAAAGATTATATCATTTTCTACCATTTTTCACGACCGGAAATGACTGTTCGCGATCGATTTTATTATTGATTCATGTACACTAATCTTTTGTCTAGTAGTCCTGAAAATATCATGCATCAAAACCTCCAGGTTAACGAAATATTCGCCTTTAAAGTTGGTACATTGTTCAAAGTCACCAAACTTTGAAAGGTCACTGTGTAAAAAGTATTAGGAGTTCGCTCAAAACAGAACAAACTTGTTATTTCCCAATGTTTCAGCTATATATAAAAAATAGTTTCAGCTCTTAGGTGCAAATATCTTCGGAGTGGTGTTTCCGCAAAGCTACATAGGGTCTGAAAATTTGAAAAAGTTAAAGAATCCAAGATGGCGGCTAAAGCACGTGACTGACAACTTTGCCATGATTTTCTTTATTGCTCGCAAGGTCATTGCGGATCTTTTGAAAAAAGTTTCAAGTCTCTAGGTGCATTTTAAAAAAAAAATCCCATGTTAAAAATCGAAATTTGGATTCGAACTGGACCTTTAATGGCTTAACCGATTCGGTTCAAAAGCTTGCTGTGACGAGTTCACAGCTAGGGCTGTCTTGCTGTAAAGTTTGGTACGATGATTTTGAGCCGTTTTGGCTGAATCACTTACACAAGTTCGTGGAAGAATAATAATAATAATAATAAACACGCCAATAACAATAAGGATTCTGCCCCCAAAGGGCTGAATCCTTAATTAGGTTGCGAAATATTGGGTTTTTGGTGTTGGATTCGTCACAACTAAGTGAAATAAGACCTAAGAAATAGATGTGGACTACTTTGGTACCTTTCTGGACGTTTTTCAAATATGATGTGCTTGCCAATAGGTATTAACGGCAAGTTTGTAATATAGTCGCAAGCGACGATAAAATGATTCAGCCCGCCATGAGTCATCTGTTGTCATTGGAAGCAGTAGCCTTAACATTGTGTAATGAAAAAGAAAGGAGGAACAATGTATGTGAGCGTGTGAGGCCTTAAAATGTAACACTTGCATCAACCGATCTCACACCCACTCGAGTCAAATTGACTTGAGGTACAATAGCAAAAAAGGCCCTTTTACATAATTAATATAAAATAGCTTAGCTTAGCTTAGCGAAGCAAGCAAGCAAGCTTTTTTGCCCGTTACTATGCCCTTGTCATGAGGGTTTGGTACACTTGTGCGTACGTATGGGCATGCATACGTCCGTAGGGTCTTGTCATATCGCGACCAAATCTTCTTTTTTGAAGATTTATGCTGCAGTGAGCAAGCTCATCATATAGATACTGTAAAGAACAGGTTTTCCTTGTGTTTCCGTCCTTTATTTGATTGAGAGGGGGGGGGGGGGGGGGGGGGGGGGTGCATTTTAGTCTCTCTAACATTAATTGAAATAGTCCCCATTTTAAAATCGGTAGAAAAAGATTATATCATTTTCTACCATTTTTCACGACCGGAAATGACTGTTCGCGATCGATTTTATTATTGATTCATGTACACTAATCTTTTGTCTAGTAGTCCTGAAAATATCATGCATCAAAACCTCCAGGTTAACGAAATATTCGCCTTTAAAGTTGGTACATTGTTCAAAGTCACCAAACTTTGAAAGGTCACTGTGTAAAAAGTATTAGGAGTTCGCTCAAAACAGAACAAACTTGTTATTTCCCAATGTTTCAGCTATATATAAAAAATAGTTTCAGCTCTTAGGTGCAAATATCTTCGGAGTGGTGTTTCCGCAAAGCTACATAGGGTCTGAAAATTTGAAAAAGTTAAAGAATCCAAGATGGCGGCTAAAGCACGTGACTGACAACTTTGCCATGATTTTCTTTATTGCTCGCAAGGTCATTGCGGATCTTTTGAAAAAAGTTTCAAGTCTCTAGGTGCATTTTAAAAAAAAATCCCATGTTAAAAATCGAAATTTGGATTCGAACTGGACCTTTAATGGCTTAACCGATTCGGTTCAAAAGCTTGCTGTGACGAGTTCACAGCTAGGGCTGTCTTGCTGTAAAGTTTGGTACGATGATTTTGAGCCGTTTTGGCTGAATCACTTACACAAGTTCGTGGAAGAATAATAATAATAATAATAAACACGCCAATAACAATAAGGATTCTGCCCCAAAGGGCTGAATCCTTAATTAGGTTGCGAAATATTGGGTTTTTGGTGTTGGATTCGTCACAACTAAGTGAAATAAGACCTAAGAAATAGATGTGGACTACTTTGGTACCTTTCTGGACGTTTTTCAAATATGATGTGCTTGCCAATAGGTATTAACGGCAAGTTTGTAATATAGTCGCAAGCGACGATAAAATGATTCAGCCCGCCATGAGTCATCTGTTGTCATTGGAAGCAGTAGCCTTAACATTGTGTAATGAAAAAGAAAGGAGGAACAATGTATGTGAGCGTGTGAGGCCTTAAAATGTAACACTTGCATCAACCGATCTCACACCCACTCGAGTCAAATTGACTTGAGGTACAATAGCAAAAAAGGCCCTTTTACATAATTAATATAAAATAGCTTAGCTTAGCTTAGCGAAGCAAGCAAGCAAGCTTTTTTGCCCGTTACTATGCCCTTGTCATGAGGGTTTGGTACACTTGTGCGTACGTATGGGCATGCATACGTCCGTAGGGTCTTGTCATATCGCGACCAAATCTTCTTTTTTGAAGATTTATGCTGCAGTGAGCAAGCTCATCATATAGATACTGTAAAGAACAGGTTTTCCTTGTGTTTCCGTCCTTTATTTGATTGAGAGGGGGGGGGGGGGGGGGGGGGGGGGGTGCATTTTTAGTCTCTCTAACATTAATTGAAATAGTCCCCATTTTAAAATCGGTAGAAAAAGATTATATCATTTTCTACCATTTTTCACGACCGGAAATGACTGTTCGCGATCGATTTTATTATTGATTCATGTACACTAATCTTTTGTCTAGTAGTCCTGAAAATATCATGCATCAAAACCTCCAGGTTAACGAAATATTCGCCTTTAAAGTTGGTACATTGTTCAAAGTCACCAAACTTTGAAAGGTCACTGTGTAAAAAGTATTAGGAGTTCGCTCAAAACAGAACAAACTTGTTATTTCCCAATGTTTCAGCTATATATAAAAAATAGTTTCAGCTCTTAGGTGCAAATATCTTCGGAGTGGTGTTTCCGCAAAGCTACATAGGGTCTGAAAATTTGAAAAAAGTTAAAGAATCCAAGATGGCGGCTAAAGCACGTGACTGACAACTTTGCCATGATTTTCTTTATTGCTCGCAAGGTCATTGCGGATCTTTTGAAAAAAGTTTCAAGTCTCTAGGTGCATTTTAAAAAAAAATCCCATGTTAAAAATCGAAATTTGGATTCGAACTGGACCTTTAATGGCTTAACCGATTCGGTTCAAAAGCTTGCTGTGACGAGTTCACAGCTAGGGCTGTCTTGCTGTAAAGTTTGGTACGATGATTTTGAGCCGTTTTGGCTGAATCACTTACACAAGTTCGTGGAAGAATAATAATAATAATAATAAACACGCCAATAACAATAAGGATTCTGCCCCAAAGGGCTGAATCCTTAATTAGGTTGCGAAATATTGGGTTTTTGGTGTTGGATTCGTCACAACTAAGTGAAATAAGACCTAAGAAATAGATGTGGACTACTTTGGTACCTTTCTGGACGTTTTTCAAATATGATGTGCTTGCCAATAGGTATTAACGGCAAGTTTGTAATATAGTCGCAAGCGACGATAAAATGATTCAGCCCGCCATGAGTCATCTGTTGTCATTGGAAGCAGTAGCCTTAACATTGTGTAATGAAAAAGAAAGGAGGAACAATGTATGTGAGCGTGTGAGGCCTTAAAATGTAACACTTGCATCAACCGATCTCACACCCACTCGAGTCAAATTGACTTGAGGTACAATAGCAAAAAAGGCCCTTTTACATAATTTAATATAAAATAGCTTAGCTTAGCTTAGCGAAGCAAGCAAGCAAGCTTTTTTGCCCGTTACTATGCCCTTGTCATGAGGGTTTGGTACACTTGTGCGTACGTATGGGCATGCATACGTCCGTAGGGTCTTGTCATATCGCGACCAAATCTTCTTTTTTGAAGATTTATGCTGCAGTGAGCAAGCTCATCATATAGATACTGTAAAGAACAGGTTTTCCTTGTGTTTCCGTCCTTTATTTGATTGAGAGGGGGGGGGGGGGGGGGGGGGGGTGCATTTTAGTCTCTCTAACATTAATTGAAATAGTCCCCATTTTAAAATCGGTAGAAAAAGATTATATCATTTTCTACCATTTTTCACGACCGGAAATGACTGTTCGCGATCGATTTTATTATTGATTCATGTACACTAATCTTTTGTCTAGTAGTCCTGAAAATATCATGCATCAAAACCTCCAGGTTAACGAAATATTCGCCTTTAAAGTTGGTACATTGTTCAAAGTCACCAAACTTTGAAAGGTCACTGTGTAAAAAGTATTAGGAGTTCGCTCAAAACAGAACAAACTTGTTATTTCCCAATGTTTCAGCTATATATAAAAAATAGTTTCAGCTCTTAGGTGCAAATATCTTCGGAGTGGTGTTTCCGCAAAGCTACATAGGGTCTGAAAATTTGAAAAAGTTAAAGAATCCAAGATGGCGGCTAAAGCACGTGACTGACAACTTTGCCATGATTTTCTTTATTGCTCGCAAGGTCATTGCGGATCTTTTGAAAAAAGTTTCAAGTCTCTAGGTGCATTTTAAAAAAAAATCCCATGTTAAAAATCGAAATTTGGATTCGAACTGGACCTTTAATGGCTTAACCGATTCGGTTCAAAAGCTTGCTGTGACGAGTTCACAGCTAGGGCTGTCTTGCTGTAAAGTTTGGTACGATGATTTTGAGCCCGTTTTGGCTGAATCACTTACACAAGTTCGTGAAGAATAATAATAATAATAATAAACACGCCAATAACAATAAGGATTCTGCCCCAAAGGGCTGAATCCTTAATTAGGTTGCGAAATATTGGGTTTTTGGTGTTGGATTCGTCACAACTAAGTGAAATAAGACCTAAGAAATAGATGTGGACTACTTTGGTACCTTTCTGGACGTTTTTCAAATATGATGTGCTTGCCAATAGGTATTAACGGCAAGTTTGTAATATAGTCGCAAGCGACGATAAAATGATTCAGCCCGCCATGAGTCATCTGTTGTCATTGGAAGCAGTAGCCTTAACATTGTGTAATGAAAAAGAAAGGAGGAACAATGTATGTGAGCGTGTGAGGCCTTAAAATGTAACACTTGCATCAACCGATCTCACACCCCACTCGAGTCAAATTGACTTGAGGTACAATAGCAAAAAAGGCCCTTTTACATAATTAATATAAAATAGCTTAGCTTAGCTTAGCGAAGCAAGCAAGCAAGCTTTTTTGCCCGTTACTATGCCCTTGTCATGAGGGTTTGGTACACTTGTGCGTACGTATGGGCATGCATACGTCCGTAGGGTCTTGTCATATCGCGACCAAATCTTCTTTTTTGAAGATTTATGCTGCAGTGAGCAAGCTCATCATATAGATACTGTAAAGAACAGGTTTTCCTTGTGTTTTCCGTCCTTTATTTGATTGAGAGGGGGGGGGGGGGGGGGGGGGGGGGTGCATTTTAGTCTCCTCTAACATTAATTGAAATAGTCCCCATTTTAAAATCGGTAGAAAAAGATTATATCATTTTCTACCATTTTTCACGACCGGAAATGACTGTTCGCGATCGATTTTATTATTGATTCATGTACACTAATCTTTTGTCTAGTAGTCCTGAAAATATCATGCATCAAAACCTCCAGGTTAACGAAATATTCGCCTTTAAAGTTGGTACATTGTTCAAAGTCACCAAACTTTGAAAGGTCACTGTGTAAAAAGTATTAGGAGTTCGCTCAAAACAGAACAAACTTGTTATTTCCCAATGTTTCAGCTATATATAAAAAATAGTTTCAGCTCTTAGGTGCAAATATCTTCGGAGTGGTGTTTCCGCCAAAGCTTACATAGGGTCTGAAAATTTGAAAAAAGTTTAAAGAATCCAAGATGGCGGCTAAAGCACGTGACTGACAACTTTGCCATGATTTTCTTTATTGCTCGCAAGGTCATTGCGGATCTTTTGAAAAAAGTTTCAAGTCTCTAGGTGCATTTTAAAAAAAAAATCCCATGTTAAAAAATCGAAATTTGGATTCGAACTGGACCTTTAATGGGCTTAACCGATTCGGTTCAAAAGCTTGCTGTGACGAGTTCACAGCTAGGGCTGTCTTGCTGTAAAGTTTGGTACGATGATTTTGAGCCGTTTTGGCTGAATCACTTACACAAGTTCGTGGAAGAATAATAATAATAATAATAAACACGCCAATAACAATAAGGATTCTGCCCCAAAGGGCTGAATCCTTAATTAGGTTGCGAAATATTGGGTTTTTGGTGTTGGATTCGTCACAACTAAGTGAAATAAGACCTAAGAAATAGATGTGGACTACTTTGGTACCTTTCTGGACGTTTTTCAAATATGATGTGCTTGCCAATAGGT
>CAKZFU010000087.1:2500-22893 GCA_936450465.1 Gibbula magus | reverse complement strand
ATGAGCAGGGAGGTAACTCTGTCTAGTTAGGTCTTCAAGACTATGTCTGGAAGACCTATTGTTATTATCCGGGTTCATCTCTATTATTAGTTGTACTTTTTTTGTCCAGAGGTTTCTGAAGTAACCACTGGGCCGATTTCCATGACATTTGCAGGGATGCTAGCCTGTGGCTGAACTTAGATAATAATGAGCCACTTTTTTTGGATTTTCGACTTCTTTCTTGAGGTATCACCCCTTGAAGTCAAAACTTCAAACCTTATTAGCTCGGAAACTATTTAAGATATTTTCACAACCTTTTCATCAAAATGTGCGTAACAACATTCCCCATCGAAAAGGACGACGGTCTTTTTTCTGCCGGAACAATAGATTTTTTGCTATTTCGAAAAAACTGAATTGTTGGTGAACTTTCGCGGTTTTTGGGGTACGCGTCTTAGAAAATCTTCTCCTCCCTCAATTCTATGACTATAGCTACATGTGATAGCTTATTTTGAAGATAAATACATTCGTAAGAGGATTGTAGAAGTCGATTTTTGAATTTCATCCTAGAATTTTAATAATCTCTCCTTGAACATGCTCATTTTTAAAAAGTGCGTTTTTCGGCTCTATGTTCAAAGGAACCTCACTCGCTAAGGAAAACTCTGATTCGAATTCTGTTTTTTGCAATCTGTTCACAATTTGTGGTTTAACAGTTCCACTTCAGAATGTGATCATGTAAATGTTGACCATTTAAGCAAAACGTCGACATGAACACATTTGACGATTTTAAGGGGATTTTCTTTGGAGATTTTTTGTTCGAAAACTACTGAAGATAGAATCACGTTTGATAGCTCATATATATGCTGACGAGATAATTGAATCAATAGACACAAGAGAAGAAGCAAGTAAAGCCTGCTTGTCTGCACCAATGCCATATATATATGGAGGTCCTTTTACTTTTTTTTTTTTTTTTTTTTTTTTTTAGAGTCCAAAACGCAACCTGGATTTCTCAACTTTCTAATCCCGCGAGGATAATAAAAATCAAGGTTTGAGCCAAATCGGAGCAACACACGTTTTTTAATTCCTGGTGTTGAAAAAAAATCAAATCCGTTTCCTTAGTTCTTATTGAGAGGTACAAACTCCAAAAGTGTGTATTTCTCTTTTACCATGTTTCTGCCACCATGAAACACCGAAAAATCATGGTTTGAGCACAACAAAATTTGGAGCCCAAAATGTATTTATTTTTTTAATGCTTTTACAAATTGCTTCAAATGGGTTCCCGTAGTTATTATTGAGAAGAACACAGTCCAAAAATGTTGTTTGCAAAGGTAACATGCTCAAAGGTCATTTGAAGCGGGATTCTTGAAGACCTGCAGTATTGACGTGTCAATCCTAGTTGCAAATAGACTCCCTTTAACAAGGGAACTTCACTCTGTTTTCAAATTAACTGAAGCACATACTAAAGCAAGAGTTACTTACCTTTAAACAAATTGAAGTCACATTTTGTTCCCGTAGTCACGGGCGTGTAACTCTAAGTCCGTTTCATTTGGGTGTCATGTGTCTTTTGGGAAGCCAGCCTTTGCCTTTTAAGAAGTTAATTTTTGTAAGGTATATATATATATGCATTTGTCATGTATCCAATGTTGATCTCCAAAAATGGATTTAATGTAAGCCTTTGCTATTAACAATATTCTGTCAATGGCAATTAACTTCAATAACTTTAGTAAATACAATGAACATTGATTCGATTTACGAAAAGGGCAAGGTTCAATGGTTATTGGCTAAGGTGCAAGGTGCAATGTACAAGATGCAATGTGCATGTGCAAGATGCAAGATGTAAGGTGCAAGATGCAAGGGGTTAGGGGTAAGGGGTAAGGGGTTAGGGGTTAGGGGTTAGGGTTAAGGTGCAAGGGTTAGGGTTAGGGTTAGGGTTAGGGTTAGGGTTAGGGTTAGGGTTAGGGTTAGGGTTAGAGCTAGGGTAAGAGCTGGTATACGAAGTTGATCAAGTGATCATGAGCAGGGAGGTAACTCTGTCTAGTTAGGTCTTCAAGACTATGTCTGGAAGACCTATTGTTATTATCCGGGTTCATCTCTATTATTAGTTGTACTTTTTTTGTCCAGAGGTTTCTGAAGTAACCACTGGGCCGATTTCCATGACATTTGCAGGGATGCTAGCCTGTGGCTGAACTTAGATAATAATGAGCCACTTTTTTTGGATTTTCGACTTCTTTCTTGAGGTATCACCCCTTGAAGTCAAAACTTCAAACCTTATTAGCTCGGAAACTATTTAAGATATTTTCACAACCTTTTCATCAAAATGTGCGTAACAACATTCCCCATCGAAAAGGACGACGGTCTTTTTTCTGCCGGAACAATAGATTTTTTGCTATTTCGAAAAAACTGAATTGTTGGTGAACTTTCGCGGTTTTTGGGGTACGCGTCTTAGAAAATCTTCTCCTCCCTCAATTCTATGACTATAGCTACATGTGATAGCTTATTTTGAAGATAAATACATTCGTAAGAGGATTGTAGAAGTCGATTTTTGAATTTCATCCTAGAATTTTAATAATCTCTCCTTGAACATGCTCATTTTTAAAAAGTGCGTTTTTCGGCTCTATGTTCAAAGGAACCTCACTCGCTAAGGAAAACTCTGATTCGAATTCTGTTTTTTGCAATCTGTTCACAATTTGTGGTTTAACAGTTCCACTTCAGAATGTGATCATGTAAATGTTGACCATTTAAGCAAAACGTCGACATGAACACATTTGACGATTTTAAGGGGATTTTCTTTGGAGATTTTTTGTTCGAAAACTACTGAAGATAGAATCACGTTTGATAGCTCATATATATGCTGACGAGATAATTGAATCAATAGACACAAGAGAAGAAGCAAGTAAAGCCTGCTTGTCTGCACCAATGCCATATATATATGGAGGTCCTTTTACTTTTTTTTTTTTTTTTTTTTTTTTTTAGAGTCCAAAACGCAACCTGGATTTCTCAACTTTCTAATCCCGCGAGGATAATAAAAATCAAGGTTTGAGCCAAATCGGAGCAACACACGTTTTTTAATTCCTGGTGTTGAAAAAAAATCAAATCCGTTTCCTTAGTTCTTATTGAGAGGTACAAACTCCAAAAGTGTGTATTTCTCTTTTACCATGTTTCTGCCACCATGAAACACCGAAAAATCATGGTTTGAGCACAACAAAATTTGGAGCCCAAAAATGTATTTATTTTTTTAATGCTTTTACAAATTGCTTCAAATGGGTTCCCGTAGTTATTATTGAGAAGAACACAGTCCAAAAATGTTGTTTGCAAAGGTAACATGCTCAAAGGTCATTTGAAGCTGGATTCTTGAAGACCTGCAGTATTGACGTGTCAATCCTAGTTGCAAATAGACTCCCTTTAACAAGGGAACTTCACTCTGTTTTCAAATTAACTGAAGCACATACTAAAGCAAGAGTTACTTACCTTTAAACAAATTGAAGTCACATTTTGTTCCCGTAGTCACGGGCGTGTAACTCTAAGTCCGTTTCATTTGGGTGTCATGTGTCTTTTGGGAAGCCAGCCTTTGCCTTTTAAGAAGTTAATTTTTGTAAGGTATATATATATATGCATTTGTCATGTATCCAATGTTGATCTCCAAAAATGGATTTAATGTAAGCCTTTGCTATTAACAATATTCTGTCAATGGCAATTAACTTCAATAACTTTAGTAAATACAATGAACATTGATTCGATTTACGAAAAGGGCAAGGTTCAATGGTTATTGGCTAAGGTGCAAGGTGCAATGTACAAGATGCAATGTGCATGTGCAAGATGCAAGATGTAAGGTGCAAGATGCAAGGGGTTAGGGGTAAGGGGTAAGGGGTTAGGGGTTAGGGGTTAGGGTTAAGGTGCAAGGGTTAGGGTTAGGGTTAGGGTTAGGGTTAGGGTTAGGGTTAGGGTTAGGGTTAGAGCTAGGGTAAGAGCTGGTATACGAAGTTGATCAAGTGATCATGAGCAGGGAGGTAACTCTGTCTAGTTAGGTCTTCAAGACTATGTCTGGAAGACCTATTGTTATTATCCGGGTTCATCTCTATTATTAGTTGTACTTTTTTTGTCCAGAGGTTTCTGAAGTAACCACTGGGCCGATTTCCATGACATTTGCAGGGATGCTAGCCTGTGGCTGAACTTAGATAATAATGAGCCACTTTTTTTGGATTTTCGACTTCTTTCTTGAGGTATCACCCCTTGAAGTCAAAACTTCAAACCTTATTAGCTCGGAAACTATTTAAGATATTTTCACAACCTTTTCATCAAAATGTGCGTAACAACATTCCCCATCGAAAAGGACGACGGTCTTTTTTCTGCCGGAACAATAGATTTTTTGCTATTTCGAAAAAACTGAATTGTTGGTGAACTTTCGCGGTTTTTGGGGTACGCGTCTTAGAAAATCTTCTCCTCCCTCAATTCTATGACTATAGCTACATGTGATAGCTTATTTTGAAGATAAATACATTCGTAAGAGGATTGTAGAAGTCGATTTTTGAATTTCATCCTAGAATTTTAATAATCTCTCCTTGAACATGCTCATTTTTAAAAAGTGCGTTTTTCGGCTCTATGTTCAAAGGAACCTCACTCGCTAAGGAAAACTCTGATTCGAATTCTGTTTTTTGCAATCTGTTCACAATTTGTGGTTTAACAGTTCCACTTCAGAATGTGATCATGTAAATGTTGACCATTTAAGCAAAACGTCGACATGAACACATTTGACGATTTTAAGGGGATTTTCTTTGGAGATTTTTTGTTCGAAAACTACTGAAGATAGAATCACGTTTGATAGCTCATATATATGCTGACGAGATAATTGAATCAATAGACACAAGAGAAGAAGCAAGTAAAGCCTGCTTGTCTGCACCAATGCCATATATATATGGAGGTCCTTTTACTTTTTTTTTTTTTTTTTTTTTTTTTTAGAGTCCAAAACGCAACCTGGATTTCTCAACTTTCTAATCCCGCGAGGATAATAAAAATCAAGGTTTGAGCCAAATCGGAGCAACACACGTTTTTTAATTCCTGGTGTTGAAAAAAAATCAAATCCGTTTCCTTAGTTCTTATTGAGAGGTACAAACTCCAAAAGTGTGTATTTCTCTTTTACCATGTTTCTGCCACCATGAAACACCGAAAAATCATGGTTTGAGCACAACAAAATTTGGAGCCCAAAAATGTATTTATTTTTTTAATGCTTTTACAAATTGCTTCAAATGGGTTCCCGTAGTTATTATTGAGAAGAACACAGTCCAAAAATGTTGTTTGCAAAGGTAACATGCTCAAAGGTCATTTGAAGCTGGATTCTTGAAGACCTGCAGTATTGACGTGTCAATCCTAGTTGCAAATAGACTCCCTTTAACAAGGGAACTTCACTCTGTTTTCAAATTAACTGAAGCACATACTAAAGCAAGAGTTACTTACCTTTAAACAAATTGAAGTCACATTTTGTTCCCGTAGTCACGGGCGTGTAACTCTAAGTCCGTTTCATTTGGGTGTCATGTGTCTTTTGGGAAGCCAGCCTTTGCCTTTTAAGAAGTTAATTTTTGTAAGGTATATATATATATGCATTTGTCATGTATCCAATGTTGATCTCCAAAAATGGATTTAATGTAAGCCTTTGCTATTAACAATATTCTGTCAATGGCAATTAACTTCAATAACTTTAGTAAATACAATGAACATTGATTCGATTTACGAAAAGGGCAAGGTTCAATGGTTATTGGCTAAGGTGCAAGGTGCAATGTACAAGATGCAATGTGCATGTGCAAGATGCAAGATGTAAGGTGCAAGATGCAAGGGGTTAGGGGTAAGGGGTAAGGGGTTAGGGGTTAGGGGTTAGGGTTAAGGTGCAAGGGTTAGGGTTAGGGTTAGGGTTAGGGTTAGGGTTAGGGTTAGGGTTAGGGTTAGAGCTAGGGTAAGAGCTGGTATACGAAGTTGATCAAGTGATCATGAGCAGGGAGGTAACTCTGTCTAGTTAGGTCTTCAAGACTATGTCTGGAAGACCTATTGTTATTATCCGGGTTCATCTCTATTATTAGTTGTACTTTTTTTGTCCAGAGGTTTCTGAAGTAACCACTGGGCCGATTTCCATGACATTTGCAGGGATGCTAGCCTGTGGCTGAACTTAGATAATAATGAGCCACTTTTTTTGGATTTTCGACTTCTTTCTTGAGGTATCACCCCTTGAAGTCAAAACTTCAAACCTTATTAGCTCGGAAACTATTTAAGATATTTTCACAACCTTTTCATCAAAATGTGCGTAACAACATTCCCCATCGAAAAGGACGACGGTCTTTTTTCTGCCGGAACAATAGATTTTTTGCTATTTCGAAAAAACTGAATTGTTGGTGAACTTTCGCGGTTTTTGGGGTACGCGTCTTAGAAAATCTTCTCCTCCCTCAATTCTATGACTATAGCTACATGTGATAGCTTATTTTGAAGATAAATACATTCGTAAGAGGATTGTAGAAGTCGATTTTTGAATTTCATCCTAGAATTTTAATAATCTCTCCTTGAACATGCTCATTTTTAAAAAGTGCGTTTTTCGGCTCTATGTTCAAAGGAACCTCACTCGCTAAGGAAAACTCTGATTCGAATTCTGTTTTTTGCAATCTGTTCACAATTTGTGGTTTAACAGTTCCACTTCAGAATGTGATCATGTAAATGTTGACCATTTAAGCAAAACGTCGACATGAACACATTTGACGATTTTAAGGGGATTTTCTTTGGAGATTTTTTGTTCGAAAACTACTGAAGATAGAATCACGTTTGATAGCTCATATATATGCTGACGAGATAATTGAATCAATAGACACAAGAGAAGAAGCAAGTAAAGCCTGCTTGTCTGCACCAATGCCATATATATATGGAGGTCCTTTTACTTTTTTTTTTTTTTTTTTTTTTTTTTAGAGTCCAAAACGCAACCTGGATTTCTCAACTTTCTAATCCCGCGAGGATAATAAAAATCAAGGTTTGAGCCAAATCGGAGCAACACACGTTTTTTAATTCCTGGTGTTGAAAAAAAATCAAATCCGTTTCCTTAGTTCTTATTGAGAGGTACAAACTCCAAAAGTGTGTATTTCTCTTTTACCATGTTTCTGCCACCATGAAACACCGAAAAATCATGGTTTGAGCACAACAAAATTTGGAGCCCAAAAATGTATTTATTTTTTTAATGCTTTTACAAATTGCTTCAAATGGGTTCCCGTAGTTATTATTGAGAAGAACACAGTCCAAAAATGTTGTTTGCAAAGGTAACATGCTCAAAGGTCATTTGAAGCTGGATTCTTGAAGACCTGCAGTATTGACGTGTCAATCCTAGTTGCAAATAGACTCCCTTTAACAAGGGAACTTCACTCTGTTTTCAAATTAACTGAAGCACATACTAAAGCAAGAGTTACTTACCTTTAAACAAATTGAAGTCACATTTTGTTCCCGTAGTCACGGGCGTGTAACTCTAAGTCCGTTTCATTTGGGTGTCATGTGTCTTTTGGGAAGCCAGCCTTTGCCTTTTAAGAAGTTAATTTTTGTAAGGTATATATATATATGCATTTGTCATGTATCCAATGTTGATCTCCAAAAATGGATTTAATGTAAGCCTTTGCTATTAACAATATTCTGTCAATGGCAATTAACTTCAATAACTTTAGTAAATACAATGAACATTGATTCGATTTACGAAAAGGGCAAGGTTCAATGGTTATTGGCTAAGGTGCAAGGTGCAATGTACAAGATGCAATGTGCATGTGCAAGATGCAAGATGTAAGGTGCAAGATGCAAGGGGTTAGGGGTAAGGGGTAAGGGGTTAGGGGTTAGGGGTTAGGGTTAAGGTGCAAGGGTTAGGGTTAGGGTTAGGGTTAGGGTTAGGGTTAGGGTTAGGGTTAGGGTTAGGGTTAGAGATAGGGTAAGAGCTGGTATACGAAGTTGATCAAGTGATCATGAGCAGGGAGGTAACTCTGTCTAGTTAGGTCTTCAAGACTATGTCTGGAAGACCTATTGTTATTATCCGGGTTCATCTCTATTATTAGTTGTACTTTTTTTGTCCAGAGGTTTCTGAAGTAACCACTGGGCCGATTTCCATGACATTTGCAGGGATGCTAGCCTGTGGCTGAACTTAGATAATAATGAGCCACTTTTTTTGGATTTTCGACTTCTTTCTTGAGGTATCACCCCTTGAAGTCAAAACTTCAAACCTTATTAGCTCGGAAACTATTTAAGATATTTTCACAACCTTTTCATCAAAATGTGCGTAACAACATTCCCCATCGAAAAGGACGACGGTCTTTTTTCTGCCGGAACAATAGATTTTTTGCTATTTCGAAAAAACTGAATTGTTGGTGAACTTTCGCGGTTTTTGGGGTACGCGTCTTAGAAAATCTTCTCCTCCCTCAATTCTATGACTATAGCTACATGTGATAGCTTATTTTGAAGATAAATACATTCGTAAGAGGATTGTAGAAGTCGATTTTTGAATTTCATCCTAGAATTTTAATAATCTCTCCTTGAACATGCTCATTTTTAAAAAGTGCGTTTTTCGGCTCTATGTTCAAAGGAACCTCACTCGCTAAGGAAAACTCTGATTCGAATTCTGTTTTTTGCAATCTGTTCACAATTTGTGGTTTAACAGTTCCACTTCAGAATGTGATCATGTAAATGTTGACCATTTAAGCAAAACGTCGACATGAACACATTTGACGATTTTAAGGGGATTTTCTTTGGAGATTTTTTGTTCGAAAACTACTGAAGATAGAATCACGTTTGATAGCTCATATATATGCTGACGAGATAATTGAATCAATAGACACAAGAGAAGAAGCAAGTAAAGCCTGCTTGTCTGCACCAATGCCATATATATATGGAGGTCCTTTTACTTTTTTTTTTTTTTTTTTTTTTTTTTAGAGTCCAAAACGCAACCTGGATTTCTCAACTTTCTAATCCCGCGAGGATAATAAAAATCAAGGTTTGAGCCAAATCGGAGCAACACACGTTTTTTAATTCCTGGTGTTGAAAAAAAATCAAATCCGTTTCCTTAGTTCTTATTGAGAGGTACAAACTCCAAAAGTGTGTATTTCTCTTTTACCATGTTTCTGCCACCATGAAACACCGAAAAATCATGGTTTGAGCACAACAAAATTTGGAGCCCAAAAATGTATTTATTTTTTTAATGCTTTTACAAATTGCTTCAAATGGGTTCCCGTAGTTATTATTGAGAAGAACACAGTCCAAAAATGTTGTTTGCAAAGGTAACATGCTCAAAGGTCATTTGAAGCTGGATTCTTGAAGACCTGCAGTATTGACGTGTCAATCCTAGTTGCAAATAGACTCCCTTTAACAAGGGAACTTCACTCTGTTTTCAAATTAACTGAAGCACATACTAAAGCAAGAGTTACTTACCTTTAAACAAATTGAAGTCACATTTTGTTCCCGTAGTCACGGGCGTGTAACTCTAAGTCCGTTTCATTTGGGTGTCATGTGTCTTTTGGGAAGCCAGCCTTTGCCTTTTAAGAAGTTAATTTTTGTAAGGTATATATATATATGCATTTGTCATGTATCCAATGTTGATCTCCAAAAATGGATTTAATGTAAGCCTTTGCTATTAACAATATTCTGTCAATGGCAATTAACTTCAATAACTTTAGTAAATACAATGAACATTGATTCGATTTACGAAAAGGGCAAGGTTCAATGGTTATTGGCTAAGGTGCAAGGTGCAATGTACAAGATGCAATGTGCATGTGCAAGATGCAAGATGTAAGGTGCAAGATGCAAGGGGTTAGGGGTAAGGGGTAAGGGGTTAGGGGTTAGGGGTTAGGGTTAAGGTGCAAGGGTTAGGGTTAGGGTTAGGGTTAGGGTTAGGGTTAGGGTTAGGGTTAGGGTTAGAGCTAGGGTAAGAGCTGGTATACGAAGTTGATCAAGTGATCATGAGCAGGGAGGTAACTCTGTCTAGTTAGGTCTTCAAGACTATGTCTGGAAGACCTATTGTTATTATCCGGGTTCATCTCTATTATTAGTTGTACTTTTTTTGTCCAGAGGTTTCTGAAGTAACCACTGGGCCGATTTCCATGACATTTGCAGGGATGCTAGCCTGTGGCTGAACTTAGATAATAATGAGCCACTTTTTTTGGATTTTCGACTTCTTTCTTGAGGTATCACCCCTTGAAGTCAAAACTTCAAACCTTATTAGCTCGGAAACTATTTAAGATATTTTCACAACCTTTTCATCAAAATGTGCGTAACAACATTCCCCATCGAAAAGGACGACGGTCTTTTTTCTGCCGGAACAATAGATTTTTTGCTATTTCGAAAAAACTGAATTGTTGGTGAACTTTCGCGGTTTTTGGGGTACGCGTCTTAGAAAATCTTCTCCTCCCTCAATTCTATGACTATAGCTACATGTGATAGCTTATTTTGAAGATAAATACATTCGTAAGAGGATTGTAGAAGTCGATTTTTGAATTTCATCCTAGAATTTTAATAATCTCTCCTTGAACATGCTCATTTTTAAAAAGTGCGTTTTTCGGCTCTATGTTCAAAGGAACCTCACTCGCTAAGGAAAACTCTGATTCGAATTCTGTTTTTTGCAATCTGTTCACAATTTGTGGTTTAACAGTTCCACTTCAGAATGTGATCATGTAAATGTTGACCATTTAAGCAAAACGTCGACATGAACACATTTGACGATTTTAAGGGGATTTTCTTTGGAGATTTTTTGTTCGAAAACTACTGAAGATAGAATCACGTTTGATAGCTCATATATATGCTGACGAGATAATTGAATCAATAGACACAAGAGAAGAAGCAAGTAAAGCCTGCTTGTCTGCACCAATGCCATATATATATGGAGGTCCTTTTACTTTTTTTTTTTTTTTTTTTTTTTTTTAGAGTCCAAAACGCAACCTGGATTTCTCAACTTTCTAATCCCGCGAGGATAATAAAAATCAAGGTTTGAGCCAAATCGGAGCAACACACGTTTTTTAATTCCTGGTGTTGAAAAAAAATCAAATCCGTTTCCTTAGTTCTTATTGAGAGGTACAAACTCCAAAAGTGTGTATTTCTCTTTTACCATGTTTCTGCCACCATGAAACACCGAAAAATCATGGTTTGAGCACAACAAAATTTGGAGCCCAAAAATGTATTTATTTTTTTAATGCTTTTACAAATTGCTTCAAATGGGTTCCCGTAGTTATTATTGAGAAGAACACAGTCCAAAAATGTTGTTTGCAAAGGTAACATGCTCAAAGGTCATTTGAAGCTGGATTCTTGAAGACCTGCAGTATTGACGTGTCAATCCTAGTTGCAAATAGACTCCCTTTAACAAGGGAACTTCACTCTGTTTTCAAATTAACTGAAGCACATACTAAAGCAAGAGTTACTTACCTTTAAACAAATTGAAGTCACATTTTGTTCCCGTAGTCACGGGCGTGTAACTCTAAGTCCGTTTCATTTGGGTGTCATGTGTCTTTTGGGAAGCCAGCCTTTGCCTTTTAAGAAGTTAATTTTTGTAAGGTATATATATATATGCATTTGTCATGTATCCAATGTTGATCTCCAAAAATGGATTTAATGTAAGCCTTTGCTATTAACAATATTCTGTCAATGGCAATTAACTTCAATAACTTTAGTAAATACAATGAACATTGATTCGATTTACGAAAAGGGCAAGGTTCAATGGTTATTGGCTAAGGTGCAAGGTGCAATGTACAAGATGCAATGTGCATGTGCAAGATGCAAGATGTAAGGTGCAAGATGCAAGGGGTTAGGGGTAAGGGGTAAGGGGTTAGGGGTTAGGGGTTAGGGTTAAGGTGCAAGGGTTAGGGTTAGGGTTAGGGTTAGGGTTAGGGTTAGGGTTAGGGTTAGGGTTAGAGCTAGGGTAAGAGCTGGTATACGAAGTTGATCAAGTGATCATGAGCAGGGAGGTAACTCTGTCTAGTTAGGTCTTCAAGACTATGTCTGGAAGACCTATTGTTATTATCCGGGTTCATCTCTATTATTAGTTGTACTTTTTTTGTCCAGAGGTTTCTGAAGTAACCACTGGGCCGATTTCCATGACATTTGCAGGGATGCTAGCCTGTGGCTGAACTTAGATAATAATGAGCCACTTTTTTTGGATTTTCGACTTCTTTCTTGAGGTATCACCCCTTGAAGTCAAAACTTCAAACCTTATTAGCTCGGAAACTATTTAAGATATTTTCACAACCTTTTCATCAAAATGTGCGTAACAACATTCCCCATCGAAAAGGACGACGGTCTTTTTTCTGCCGGAACAATAGATTTTTTGCTATTTCGAAAAAACTGAATTGTTGGTGAACTTTCGCGGTTTTTGGGGTACGCGTCTTAGAAAATCTTCTCCTCCCTCAATTCTATGACTATAGCTACATGTGATAGCTTATTTTGAAGATAAATACATTCGTAAGAGGATTGTAGAAGTCGATTTTTGAATTTCATCCTAGAATTTTAATAATCTCTCCTTGAACATGCTCATTTTTAAAAAGTGCGTTTTTCGGCTCTATGTTCAAAGGAACCTCACTCGCTAAGGAAAACTCTGATTCGAATTCTGTTTTTTGCAATCTGTTCACAATTTGTGGTTTAACAGTTCCACTTCAGAATGTGATCATGTAAATGTTGACCATTTAAGCAAAACGTCGACATGAACACATTTGACGATTTTAAGGGGATTTTCTTTGGAGATTTTTTGTTCGAAAACTACTGAAGATAGAATCACGTTTGATAGCTCATATATATGCTGACGAGATAATTGAATCAATAGACACAAGAGAAGAAGCAAGTAAAGCCTGCTTGTCTGCACCAATGCCATATATATATGGAGGTCCTTTTACTTTTTTTTTTTTTTTTTTTTTTTTTTAGAGTCCAAAACGCAACCTGGATTTCTCAACTTTCTAATCCCGCGAGGATAATAAAAATCAAGGTTTGAGCCAAATCGGAGCAACACACGTTTTTTAATTCCTGGTGTTGAAAAAAAATCAAATCCGTTTCCTTAGTTCTTATTGAGAGGTACAAACTCCAAAAGTGTGTATTTCTCTTTTACCATGTTTCTGCCACCATGAAACACCGAAAAATCATGGTTTGAGCACAACAAAATTTGGAGCCCAAAAATGTATTTATTTTTTTAATGCTTTTACAAATTGCTTCAAATGGGTTCCCGTAGTTATTATTGAGAAGAACACAGTCCAAAAATGTTGTTTGCAAAGGTAACATGCTCAAAGGTCATTTGAAGCTGGATTCTTGAAGACCTGCAGTATTGACGTGTCAATCCTAGTTGCAAATAGACTCCCTTTAACAAGGGAACTTCACTCTGTTTTCAAATTAACTGAAGCACATACTAAAGCAAGAGTTACTTACCTTTAAACAAATTGAAGTCACATTTTGTTCCCGTAGTCACGGGCGTGTAACTCTAAGTCCGTTTCATTTGGGTGTCATGTGTTAGGGTTAGGGTTAGGGTTAGGGTTAGGGTTAGGGTTAGGGTTAGGGTTAGGGTTAGGGTTAGGGTTAGGGTTAGGGTTAGGGTTAGGGTTAGGGTTAGGGTTAGGGTTAGGGTTAGGGTTAGGGTTAGGGTTAGGGTTAGGGTTAGGGTTAGGGTTAGGGTTAGGGTTAGGGTTAGGGTTAGGGTTAGGGTTAGGGTTAGGGTTAGGGTTAGGGTTAGGGTTAGGGTTAGGGTTAGGGTTAGGGTTAGGGTTAGGGTTAGGGTTAGGGTTAGGGTTAGGGTTAGGGTTAGGGTTAGGGTTAGGGTTAGGGTTAGGGTTAGGGTTAGGGTTAGGGTTAGGGTTAGGGTTAGGGTTAGGGTTAGGGTTAGGGTTAGGGTTAGGGTTAGGGTTAGGGTTAGGGTTAGGGTTAGGGTTAGGGTTAGGGTTAGGGTTAGGGTTAGGGTTAGGGTTAGGGTTAGGGTTAGGGTTAGGGTTAGGGTTAGGGTTAGGGTTAGGGTTAGGGTTAGGGTTAGGGTTAGGGTTAGGGTTAGGGTTAGGGTTAGGGTTAGGGTTAGGGTTAGGGTTAGGGTTAGGGTTAGGGTTAGGGTTAGGGTTAGGGTTAGGGTTAGGGTTAGGGTTAGGGTTAGGGTTAGGGTTAGGGTTAGGGTTAGGGTTAGGGTTAGGGTTAGGGTTAGGGTTAGGGTTAGGGTTAGGGTTAGGGTTAGGGTTAGGGTTAGGGTTAGGGTTAGGGTTAGGGTTAGGGTTAGGGTTAGGGTTAGGGTTAGGGTTAGGGTTAGGGTTAGGGTTAGGGTTAGGGTTAGGGTTAGGGTTAGGGTTAGGGTTAGGGTTAGGGTTAGGGTTAGGGTTAGGGTTAGGGTTAGGGTTAGGGTTAGGGTTAGGGTTAGGGTTAGGGTTAGGGTTAGGGTTAGGGTTAGGGTTAGGGTTAGGGTTAGGGTTAGGGTTAGGGTTAGGGTTAGGGTTAGGGTTAGGGTTAGGGTTAGGGTTAGGGTTAGGGTTAGGGTTAGGGTTAGGGTTAGGGTTAGGGTTAGGGTTAGGGTTAGGGTTAGGGTTAGGGTTAGGGTTAGGGTTAGGGTTAGGGTTAGGGTTAGGGTTAGGGTTAGGGTTAGGGTTAGGGTTAGGGTTAGGGTTAGGGTTAGGGTTAGGGTTAGGGTTAGGGTTAGGGTTAGGGTTAGGGTTAGGGTTAGGGTTAGGGTTAGGGTTAGGGTTAGGGTTAGGGTTAGGGTTAGGGTTAGGGTTAGGGTTAGGGTTAGGGTTAGGGTTAGGGTTAGGGTTAGGGTTAGGGTTAGGGTTAGGGTTAGGGTTAGGGTTAGGGTTAGGGTTAGGGTTAGGGTTAGGGTTAGGGTTAGGGTTAGGGTTAGGGTTAGGGTTAGGGTTAGGGTTAGGGTTAGGGTTAGGGTTAGGGTTAGGGTTAGGGTTAGGGTTAGGGTTAGGGTTAGGGTTAGGGTTAGGGTTAGGGTTAGGGTTAGGGTTAGGGTTAGGGTTAGGGTTAGGGTTAGGGTTAGGGTTAGGGTTAGGGTTAGGGTTAGGGTTAGGGTTAGGGTTAGGGTTAGGGTTAGGGTTAGGGTTAGGGTTAGGGTTAGGGTTAGGGTTAGGGTTAGGGTTAGGGTTAGGGTTAGGGTTAGGGTTAGGGTTAGGGTTAGGGTTAGGGTTAGGGTTAGGGTTAGGGTTAGGGTTAGGGTTAGGGTTAGGGTTAGGGTTAGGGTTAGGGTTAGGGTTAGGGTTAGGGTTAGGGTTAGGGTTAGGGTTAGGGTTAGGGTTAGGGTTAGGGTTAGGGTTAGGGTTAGGGTTAGGGTTAGGGTTAGGGTTAGGGTTAGGGTTAGGGTTAGGGTTAGGGTTAGGGTTAGGGTTAGGGTTAGGGTTAGGGTTAGGGTTAGGGTTAGGGTTAGGGTTAGGGTTAGGGTTAGGGTTAGGGTTAGGGTTAGGGTTAGGGTTAGGGTTAGGGTTAGGGTTAGGGTTAGGGTTAGGGTTAGGGTTAGGGTTAGGGTTAGGGTTAGGGTTAGGGTTAGGGTTAGGGTTAGGGTTAGGGTTAGGGTTAGGGTTAGGGTTAGGGTTAGGGTTAGGGTTAGGGTTAGGGTTAGGGTTAGGGTTAGGGTTAGGGTTAGGGTTAGGGTTAGGGTTAGGGTTAGGGTTAGGGTTAGGGTTAGGGTTAGGGTTAGGGTTAGGGTTAGGGTTAGGGTTAGGGTTAGGGTTAGGGTTAGGGTTAGGGTTAGGGTTAGGGTTAGGGTTAGGGTTAGGGTTAGGGTTAGGGTTAGGGTTAGGGTTAGGGTTAGGGTTAGGGTTAGGGTTAGGGTTAGGGTTAGGGTTAGGGTTAGGGTTAGGGTTAGGGTTAGGGTTAGGGTTAGGGTTAGGGTTAGGGTTAGGGTTAGGGTTAGGGTTAGGGTTAGGGTTAGGGTTAGGGTTAGGGTTAGGGTTAGGGTTAGGGTTAGGGTTAGGGTTAGGGTTAGGGTTAGGGTTAGGGTTAGGGTTAGGGTTAGGGTTAGGGTTAGGGTTAGGGTTAGGGTTAGGGTTAGGGTTAGGGTTAGGGTTAGGGTTAGGGTTAGGGTTAGGGTTAGGGTTAGGGTTAGGGTTAGGGTTAGGGTTAGGGTTAGGGTTAGGGTTAGGGTTAGGGTTAGGGTTAGGGTTAGGGTTAGGGTTAGGGTTAGGGTTAGGGTTAGGGTTAGGGTTAGGGTTAGGGTTAGGGTTAGGGTTAGGGTTAGGGTTAGGGTTAGGGTTAGGGTTAGGGTTAGGGTTAGGGTTAGGGTTAGGGTTAGGGTTAGGGTTAGGGTTAGGGTTAGGGTTAGGGTTAGGGTTAGGGTTAGGGTTAGGGTTAGGGTTAGGGTTAGGGTTAGGGTTAGGGTTAGGGTTAGGGTTAGGGTTAGGGTTAGGGTTAGGGTTAGGGTTAGGGTTAGGGTTAGGGTTAGGGTTAGGGTTAGGGTTAGGGTTAGGGTTAGGGTTAGGGTTAGGGTTAGGGTTAGGGTTAGGGTTAGGGTTAGGGTTAGGGTTAGGGTTAGGGTTAGGGTTAGGGTTAGGGTTAGGGTTAGGGTTAGGGTTAGGGTTAGGGTTAGGGTTAGGGTTAGGGTTAGGGTTAGGGTTAGGGTTAGGGTTAGGGTTAGGGTTAGGGTTAGGGTTAGGGTTAGGGTTAGGGTTAGGGTTAGGGTTAGGGTTAGGGTTAGGGTTAGGGTTAGGGTTAGGGTTAGGGTTAGGGTTAGGGTTAGGGTTAGGGTTAGGGTTAGGGTTAGGGTTAGGGTTAGGGTTAGGGTTAGGGTTAGGGTTAGGGTTAGGGTTAGGGTTAGGGTTAGGGTTAGGGTTAGGGTTAGGGTTAGGGTTAGGGTTAGGGTTAGGGTTAGGGTTAGGGTTAGGGTTAGGGTTAGGGTTAGGGTTAGGGTTAGGGTTAGGGTTAGGGTTAGGGTTAGGGTTAGGGTTAGGGTTAGGGTTAGGGTTAGGGTTAGGGTTAGGGTTAGGGTTAGGGTTAGGGTTAGGGTTAGGGTTAGGGTTAGGGTTAGGGTTAGGGTTAGGGTTAGGGTTAGGGTTAGGGTTAGGGTTAGGGTTAGGGTTAGGGTTAGGGTTAGGGTTAGGGTTAGGGTTAGGGTTAGGGTTAGGGTTAGGGTTAGGGTTAGGGTTAGGGTTAGGGTTAGGGTTAGGGTTAGGGTTAGGGTTAGGGTTAGGGTTAGGGTTAGGGTTAGGGTTAGGGTTAGGGTTAGGGTTAGGGTTAGGGTTAGGGTTAGGGTTAGGGTTAGGGTTAGGGTTAGGGTTAGGGTTAGGGTTAGGGTTAGGGTTAGGGTTAGGGTTAGGGTTAGGGTTAGGGTTAGGGTTAGGGTTAGGGTTAGGGTTAGGGTTAGGGTTAGGGTTAGGGTTAGGGTTAGGGTTAGGGTTAGGGTTAGGGTTAGGGTTAGGGTTAGGGTTAGGGTTAGGGTTAGGGTTAGGGTTAGGGTTAGGGTTAGGGTTAGGGTTAGGGTTAGGGTTAGGGTTAGGGTTAGGGTTAGGGTTAGGGTTAGGGTTAGGGTTAGGGTTAGGGTTAGGGTTAGGGTTAGGGTTAGGGTTAGGGTTAGGGTTAGGGTTAGGGTTAGGGTTAGGGTTAGGGTTAGGGTTAGGGTTAGGGTTAGGGTTAGGGTTAGGGTTAGGGTTAGGGTTAGGGTTAGGGTTAGGGTTAGGGTTAGGGTTAGGGTTAGGGTTAGGGTTAGGGTTAGGGTTAGGGTTAGGGTTAGGGTTAGGGTTAGGGTTAGGGTTAGGGTTAGGGTTAGGGTTAGGGTTAGGGTTAGGGTTAGGGTTAGGGTTAGGGTTAGGGTTAGGGTTAGGGTTAGGGTTAGGGTTAGGGTTAGGGTTAGGGTTAGGGTTAGGGTTAGGGTTAGGGTTAGGGTTAGGGTTAGGGTTAGGGTTAGGGTTAGGGTTAGGGTTAGGGTTAGGGTTAGGGTTAGGGTTAGGGTTAGGGTTAGGGTTAGGGTTAGGGTTAGGGTTAGGGTTAGGGTTAGGGTTAGGGTTAGGGTTAGGGTTAGGGTTAGGGTTAGGGTTAGGGTTAGGGTTAGGGTTAGGGTTAGGGTTAGGGTTAGGGTTAGGGTTAGGGTTAGGGTTAGGGTTAGGGTTAGGGTTAGGGTTAGGGTTAGGGTTAGGGTTAGGGTTAGGGTTAGGGTTAGGGTTAGGGTTAGGGTTAGGGTTAGGGTTAGGGTTAGGGTTAGGGTTAGGGTTAGGGTTAGGGTTAGGGTTAGGGTTAGGGTTAGGGTTAGGGTTAGGGTTAGGGTTAGGGTTAGGGTTAGGGTTAGGGTTAGGGTTAGGGTTAGGGTTAGGGTTAGGGTTAGGGTTAGGGTTAGGGTTAGGGTTAGGGTTAGGGTTAGGGTTAGGGTTAGGGTTAGGGTTAGGGTTAGGGTTAGGGTTAGGGTTAGGGTTAGGGTTAGGGTTAGGGTTAGGGTTAGGGTTAGGGTTAGGGTTAGGGTTAGGGTTAGGGTTAGGGTTAGGGTTAGGGTTAGGGTTAGGGTTAGGGTTAGGGTTAGGGTTAGGGTTAGGGTTAGGGTTAGGGTTAGGGTTAGGGTTAGGGTTAGGGTTAGGGTTAGGGTTAGGGTTAGGGTTAGGGTTAGGGTTAGGGTTAGGGTTAGGGTTAGGGTTAGGGTTAGGGTTAGGGTTAGGGTTAGGGTTAGGGTTAGGGTTAGGGTTAGGGTTAGGGTTAGGGTTAGGGTTAGGGTTAGGGTTAGGGTTAGGGTTAGGGTTAGGGTTAGGGTTAGGGTTAGGGTTAGGGTTAGGGTTAGGGTTAGGGTTAGGGTTAGGGTTAGGGTTAGGGTTAGGGTTAGGGTTAGGGTTAGGGTTAGGGTTAGGGTTAGGGTTAGGGTTAGGGTTAGGGTTAGGGTTAGGGTTAGGGTTAGGGTTAGGGTTAGGGTTAGGGTTAGGGTTAGGGTTAGGGTTAGGGTTAGGGTTAGGGTTAGGGTTAGGGTTAGGGTTAGGGTTAGGGTTAGGGTTAGGGTTAGGGTTAGGGTTAGGGTTAGGGTTAGGGTTAGGGTTAGGGTTAGGGTTAGGGTTAGGGTTAGGGTTAGGGTTAGGGTTAGGGTTAGGGTTAGGGTTAGGGTTAGGGTTAGGGTTAGGGTTAGGGTTAGGGTTAGGGTTAGGGTTAGGGTTAGGGTTAGGGTTAGGGTTAGGGTTAGGGTTAGGGTTAGGGTTAGGGTTAGGGTTAGGGTTAGGGTTAGGGTTAGGGTTAGGGTTAGGGTTAGGGTTAGGGTTAGGGTTAGGGTTAGGGTTAGGGTTAGGGTTAGGGTTAGGGTTAGGGTTAGGGTTAGGGTTAGGGTTAGGGTTAGGGTTAGGGTTAGGGTTAGGGTTAGGGTTAGGGTTAGGGTTAGGGTTAGGGTTAGGGTTAGGGTTAGGGTTAGGGTTAGGGTTAGGGTTAGGGTTAGGGTTAGGGTTAGGGTTAGGGTTAGGGTTAGGGTTAGGGTTAGGGTTAGGGTTAGGGTTAGGGTTAGGGTTAGGGTTAGGGTTAGGGTTAGGGTTAGGGTTAGGGTTAGGGTTAGGGTTAGGGTTAGGGTTAGGGTTAGGGTTAGGGTTAGGGTTAGGGTTAGGGTTAGGGTTAGGGTTAGGGTTAGGGTTAGGGTTAGGGTTAGGGTTAGGGTTAGGGTTAGGGTTAGGGTTAGGGTTAGGGTTAGGGTTAGGGTTAGGGTTAGGGTTAGGGTTAGGGTTAGGGTTAGGGTTAGGGTTAGGGTTAGGGTTAGGGTTAGGGTTAGGGTTAGGGTTAGGGTTAGGGTTAGGGTTAGGGTTAGGGTTAGGGTTAGGGTTAGGGTTAGGGTTAGGGTTAGGGTTAGGGTTAGGGTTAGGGTTAGGGTTAGGGTTAGGGTTAGGGTTAGGGTTAGGGTTAGGGTTAGGGTTAGGGTTAGGGTTAGGGTTAGGGTTAGGGTTAGGGTTAGGGTTAGGGTTAGGGTTAGGGTTAGGGTTAGGGTTAGGGTTAGGGTTAGGGTTAGGGTTAGGGTTAGGGTTAGGGTTAGGGTTAGGGTTAGGGTTAGGGTTAGGGTTAGGGTTAGGGTTAGGGTTAGGGTTAGGGTTAGGGTTAGGGTTAGGGTTAGGGTTAGGGTTAGGGTTAGGGTTAGGGTTAGGGTTAGGGTTAGGGTTAGGGTTAGGGTTAGGGTTAGGGTTAGGGTTAGGGTTAGGGTTAGGGTTAGGGTTAGGGTTAGGGTTAGGGTTAGGGTTAGGGTTAGGGTTAGGGTTAGGGTTAGGGTTAGGGTTAGGGTTAGGGTTAGGGTTAGGGTTAGGGTTAGGGTTAGGGTTAGGGTTAGGGTTAGGGTTAGGGTTAGGGTTAGGGTTAGGGTTAGGGTTAGGGTTAGGGTTAGGGTTAGGGTTAGGGTTAGGGTTAGGGTTAGGGTTAGGGTTAGGGTTAGGGTTAGGGTTAGGGTTAGGGTTAGGGTTAGGGTTAGGGTTAGGGTTAGGGTTAGGGTTAGGGTTAGGGTTAGGGTTAGGGTTAGGGTTAGGGTTAGGGTTAGGGTTAGGGTTAGGGTTAGG
>CAKZFU010000086.1:0-13637 GCA_936450465.1 Gibbula magus | reverse complement strand
CCCGTGGTGTGGCTGCCCAGCGATCCAAAGAATCAAAATCAATAGAAAGAGGAGAGAAGTAGGATATATATTTAATCGAAGAGTGTTGATTCAGTGCCTTCTACTGCCCTTCTATTCTGCTTCTTCTTTTTGCTTGGGCAGGATCTTCTTGCTGCTACTGCAGCTGATCAGCTTCTTCTTCAGGGCTTCTTTCTCCTTGAGATCTCTTGCAAGCTCCCGATTAGGCTGGTAGCCAGGAAATTTGTGAGCGGGGTAGCCATCACTATCTCTGGCCCTGTGCAGATTCTTATGGCTGCGAGCAAAAGCAATGGAGGAGGCTTCCTCCTTGAACTCCTTGGAGGGGTTGCGGACCAGAAGAGTTTATCGGTCTTCAACCGACTCCAGCTTCTTGAGCCTGGCAGTGAGGGCCTGGTTCTCCTTCCTGGTCTCCTTGAGTATTCGTTAGCTTTCGACTGACTCGGCCTTCAGTCTGGAAATCTGGACTGAAAGTTACCCCAGTTTGGCTGACTGCATTTTGTTGAGTTTCTGGACGCACTCCTTATTGGTCTTCTGCTTCTCCAACTCTTCCTGGAGAGCCAGTGCTTTTTCCTCGAGCCCCTCAGCAGGTTTGGGGTGGTCGGTGCCCTGGGCCGCTCGGTTGTTGATCAGGATGTCGAACTCCTCGGAGAAGTTCTAGTTGCTCTCCTCATTGAAGTTGGTCCAGAAGGTGTTGATGTGGTTGCTGTCCCCCTTGATCTCGTAGCCCTCCGACTCCAGTTTGAGGATCGAACTCAGCTTCTTCCTCAGGTTCCGGTTCTCGTTCCGGAAGTTGTTAATTGCTTCTGTGTTGTTCTTGTTCTCTTCTAGGGTTGAGATCAGCTTTTTCTTCATCTTGCCTAGGAACTAATGCAGCTCGTCTCTCTCCTCCTCCAGCTCCTGCATTTCCTGCTGCAGGCAGTCCCTGATTCGGACCAGCTACGGCCGCAGCAGGCCCTCTTCCATCAGTTCATCGTCGAGCTGGCCGTGGATGGGCACTGGCTCCGGCTGGCCGTGGATGGGCACTGGTTCCGGCTGGCCGTTGGTCTTCTGATCATGCAGTTGCTGCAGGCTGGTGAGTCTGTTCTGGTGGGTGCCGGGCAGGTGCCCGGATCCCGAGTGCTTCTCACTGGACCTGACCAGCTACTTGATCCTGATTTGATACTTGGTTTCCTTGTCGTTGAGACTGGTGATTTCGTCTTCTAGCTCCATGATGTTGAGTTTCAAGTACTCGTTCTGGTCGGCCAGTTCCTGCAGGTCCGGGGACAGTTCCTTCCTCTTCCGCAACTCCTTGATCCTCTCCTCCTTCTGCCTGCTCTCCTCCTCGAGCTTGAGGAACTCGGCCTCCAAGGTCTCGATGCAGGCTGCAAACTTCTGCTCGACCTCCAGGATAAGTTTCTCATAGGAGCCCTTGACCAACTCCAGCTAGGATTTCAGGATGTAGCCATCCAAATCGACTTCAGCAATCTGGTGGGCCCGCTGCCCGCCCATCTCCTGCCCCTTCTCGTCCCCTGTGAGCCCCTAGGTCAGGTCATTGTGGGAACCAGCGAGTTCCTGAATCGACTGGAAACTGTTTGGGGGCCTGCTACTGTGGTCGGCGATGTGAACTGATGAAATTATCTTCCGTCCACTGCCGCGGCTGGCATTCCTCTTATTAGATTCCTCAAGTTCCTCGCGCAGGAGTATATTTTCCTTGAAGATTTTGGTGAAGGGTGGGATGTTCCTGACCAGCTTCGAATAGGCCTGACTCTTCTTCTCATAATTCCTCCACTCCTGGGGCATGTTGATGCCTTGGCGGCGAGTGGGCGGTGCAGTGTGGGCTTGACTAGGCCTCACCCGACTGCACACTTTCATGTGTTCTTCGTATATCTCGATCAAGGCCTTGTAATGACATTCATTTTCCTCAAAGGCCTGCAGGACCGACTCGTTCTTGTGGTGGTCGTAGCCTGAGGCGTCAATCAGCCGTTCCCAGCTCACAACTTGCAGTTCTTGCTCACTGGAGCGGTTGGAGATTTCGAGAGAGCGATCGTTGCCAGTGATTTTAGATTCATTTTTGAAGTACCTTGCTTACTTGAGCTACTCCCTGAGCTTCCGGATTTCCTTCCTCAGCTGCTCGTAGTTCTCTGCAGCCGTCTCATTAGCCTCCACCTTGACCCTCAGGATCTTGGCCCGCTTGGCGAACATCAGTGTGGACAGCGTGTCGCCCAGGTACATGGCACTGGGGTGGATGTTGGCCAGCAGCTTGGTGATCGAGTTGCCGCAGAGCGAGTCCTTCAGATAGTGAGTGAGCTTCGAGTCCCGGAAAGGAATGTGCTTCTTCTTCTTGCTAGACTCGACCAGGGCATTAATCACATTGCTGAGGACGTGCAAGGACTTGTTAATATTGCAGCCTTCTTTGAGACGGTCTCCTTCGACCTTGGTCTGCTTGGCGCGCTCGCTGCCAGCTAAGTCTACAATGTTGATTTTGGACCTTCTGATCCTGACCCCAGCAGGCTGGTCGGACTCTTGCTCCTCATTGATTTCAAGTTCGAGGCAGACTGTGAAGATGGTGTGGGACCTGGAGCTCTGGTTGTTCATGGAGGTTGAGAAGACCTTCCTGTTCTTGATGCCCCTCAGAAGAGCATCCATGGCTTGATCGTAGGTGGTCACCGTCTCTTCAGACAGCCCTTCCACAAAAACCCCTTTCTTGAAGTCTTCTCGGATGGGCTTCAGCTTCTCTTCGATGTTCAGCTAAGGATGAGCAGACAGGTACCAAGTCGATGATC
Organism: Gibbula magus; assembly: GCA_936450465.1. Taxonomy (NCBI): domain Eukaryota; kingdom Metazoa; phylum Mollusca; class Gastropoda; order Trochida; family Trochidae; genus Gibbula; species Gibbula magus. The sequence continues at coordinate 10,857 of CAKZFU010000086.1, read as the reverse complement.
TGCTCGTTGTAGATTTAGAGGTAGGAACAACGCATTGACCAGCGGTCCGTTTCTTTACTGCACCAAGCGAAGAGGTCGTCAAGCAATCTGGGGAGGATGCCTCGTGTTTTACTATGAATGTTGTCAGCAATTTATTGTGTGTCTCCGAGGATGGAGTGGGTCTTGCCTGCCCCGGTTTGCCCGTAGGCGAAGATGCAACAGTTGAATCCCTATCGAGCATGACGATGATTATACTTGTGTGCTTGACCTGAGTGCGTCCTTGCCGATGTAGGTGTACAGTTACTCCTGGGAGCAATCTTCGTCAGCAATGTTATCGAATACGAAATATTACTTCTTACTGGGGGTCTGAACAACCAATGTCTTCTCTTGTTCCTCAGACAGGTACACGGCCTTGTTGGCTTACGGGGCCACCGGCTTTATCCGAACTACTACTTAGACTTGCTCTTACTTATTGAGTTTACCTGACATTAAGAATTTATATGGTGCCATGCCACAGCATTCGCCTGTTGCCATGGCATTTGGGCATGTTTTGGCCACCACTGGAAATTCAGCCAGCAGTCCCAATCATGAGTTCGGCATCGACTGTGGCCAACAGCCCAGCATTATAATTGAATTGAACTGGGAACAGATTTCGCAGACCGAAGTCAGCAGATGCAGCCGAACTCCCAAGGCAGCTCAGCACACGGCAAGAAGACCATTGCCAGCAAATACGTTGTGTACCTGTTTTAGAACAGCATTCTAGGCCGGGGATCCTTTGCCACCACCTATCGGGCCAGACTCAAACAGGACCCCACTCACTAGCTGGCCTGCAAGGTCATGAATAAGAAGAAGCTGGCCGAAGAGGTTCAGGATGCCAGCTATTTGACGCTCAGGGTCAGAGACGAAGTGAAGGCCTGGCGTAAGCTGACCCATTGCAACATCGTGCATTTTGAAGGGTGCGAGGAAACCCAAAACAATCTGTACTTGTTCCTAGAACTCTGCCCCGAAGGCAGTCTCGAAGACCTAATCCGCAAGCACCCACACGGCCTGGCACCTGAAGAGGCACTAAGGTGCACCAGACAGCTGGTGTCCGCGTGTGCGTATCTGGAGGCAGAGGGAATCGTGCACAGGGATATCAAACCTGCCAACATCCTGATAAAGAAGGGACAGGTGAAGCTGGGAGACTTTGGACTGGCGCGTGCAGTAAACCCGGAGGACCGCGAGAATGTTCGATCCTTTTTTACTTTTGCAGGTACTCTGCATTTCATGGCTCCTGAGATCCTGAAGTAGGAAAAGTACACGCAGAAATGCGATGTATGGAGTGTTGGAGTGACCGTATTTCAAATGTTCACAGGCATTCTTCCCTTCGGGCTCAAGCCCAAAGACAGCTCTGAGCAGCTTATCCTTTCCAAGGTCCTCTCCAACAGGGAAGAGTTTGAGTTTGCAGGTTTCCACTCGCAGCCAGAAATAGTCTCCCTCCTAAAGTTAATGCTGGAGACCAACAAGGAAAAGCGGTCTACGATGTCGGAAGTGCATCACATATTGCAAACAGCCCTGCCCATGGAATCCTGTCCTGGGTTGGACCCAAATCTGACAATGCCAGCAGTTTCGCAACAACAGTGATTTGCAGTTCTCTTGCCAATGCTATGATCAACCTGGCCGACCCACTCACATCTCAACCAGGAATAGTCTTCCATGTGAGCCAATACTTGTAAATGTTTTATATGAGCAAAAAGGAATAAGAATTTGGGAATAGATGAACCGAAGAGTGCTCTGCCACGGGTTCAGGTGAGATAAAGATGCATGTTAGATCGATGGCACGATTGACTTGTCATCTGTTCATCCACTAACAATTGTTGATTTTTCAATTGATGATCTTATTATCATGATTGTACACTGTTCCATCCACATGCTATTTTAGCATCCCTGTCACGATTTACTACATCAGCGACTGCACTGAATTGCTTCAAAATTCTGTTGATGAGCATGGACCTCCCGGCCAGGAGGATGGTCAGCAGGGGAATACCCTTATCGCTGTCCCTCACCTGGTTGATCACCTGCTGCTCGAACTTGGGGAACTCGAGACTCAGGGAGCTCTTCTGAATGTCAGGCATGTAGGGGTTGATCTAACTGTCATAGAGGCACGCATCGGCTCCCAGGCTTGAGTTGTGGCAGTAAGGGATACCCACATCGCCACTGAATTCAGCATCGGGGGAACTCACCGGCGACTGTGAGGATGAGAGTGTTAGCAGAGCTCATTTTCTTGCTGAGGACTGTGTTCTTTCGACTTCAGTGATGGTCTTCTGAGTCTCAGTAGTAAAAATTAGGGTCGATCAGTTGAGGCAGGGTGATGCTGGTTGGTTGTCGGGAGTGGGTATATATTGAATATTGACACGTATGGCTGAATAATATACAGGATAGAATGTGGCTGTTCGATTGGTTCAAGTCCGCCCTTGAGAACCTGGGGCTCAAGAATAAGAACGCGAAGATAGTCTTTCTGGGCCTCGACGACGCCGGAAAGACCACTCTCCTGCTCAGGCTCAAAGAAAATGTCATGAAACAGATGGATCCCACTCTGCAGCCTTACTCCGAGGAACTGGTCATGGGTAATTGTGCTCTGATTCAGGCAAAGTCAGATTCAAGGCTTGGGACTTAGGTGGGCATTAGGCCGCACGCAAGACCTGGAGGAACTATGTCTCTGATGTCGATGGCATCATCTATCTAGTCGACGCTAGTAATCACAAGAGGTTCGAGGAGAGCCGCAACGAGCTGCAAGCAATCCTGGAAATGCCAGAGCTGGACAAAGTGCCGATCGTCATCCTGGGCAACAAAATAGATAAGGCCGGCTCAGTCCCCGAGGAGGAGCTGTGCACGCAGCTGGGCATCCCGCACACTGGCATGATGGACTGGAATCAGAACAAGAGCTTACGCCCTCTCAAGGTGTTCATGTGCACCGTGGCGAAGAGCCGGGGCTACGCAGAGGGCTTCAGGTGGCTGAGCTCATATCTCAAATGACCGGGAGGGCTGGTTGTTTATCATCGCTAAATATCCGTATCGATGGTGGTGGAGGCTGGCATGCCTATCATTAATTCTAACTGAAACAACCATTATATGATGATCTCCATTCAGAGTCCCACCTTTTCAAAGTCAGGCGACAAAAAGTCAGATCTGCTCAACCGGCTCAGTCCCAATTTTCGGAACAAGCGCATTCCCTCGGCCCAAGACCACTGTTCTTCGGGCACTGTCCTGCATTGGAACCAGTGCAACCGAGCCAACTCCTGCAAGAAACTGGACTCGCCCGGAAAAATCACGGAGAAGAAGAGGAAGCGGTCGCAGAAGGGCTCTCAGAGGATCGACAAGCACCAGGGGCACGCTGAAAGCTCCCCCAAGATTGTCAACAGCCTGAATCGGGATATGCAAAGCAAGTTTCTGGAGCTCAACGAGCTCAAAGAGGAGTACAAGCACATCAAGAGTGCCTACCAGTAACTGATTCAGGAGACCATCGACAACAAATCAGTGTTGGCAAAGTGCAAGCAGGAGAACTCTCAATTCAAAGAGGAGGCAGGCACTGCCAGGAAGGAAAACAGCAAGCTGAAGAGCAAGGTGAGCTTCCTGGAAGCCGAAATCGAACGGATCAAAAAGGAATCCCTCAAGCTGATCGAAGTCGAGCAGTTCAAGTGCAAGAAGCTGGAGGAGAACATCCAGGCTAAAGGTAATCCTCCTCTTACTGTAGACCAAATTATTCGAATGATTCACCAAAACATTCACAAGGAATAGTCTGATCCATTAGATGTGTATTCCCTCGCCAGGTCCTCCAGCAGCCCAGGCTCGCATCGCCAAGCAGGCCAGGAAAAACCCATGGATGTCCTACATCAGTTGCAGCTCCCCAAACACAGTGTGAAGCCATCTTGCTTGAGTGATGGGGACTATCCAAGATAACTGGACAGCGAGATTTCTATAAGTTTCCAGCATGCTGAGGACCAGGAGGAGCTGAACAAAGACAAGACCCTCGCCAACAACAGCAACTTCATCAGCATCTCTCTTACATCGATGATGGAGAACGAGTCGCAGTACCGGCACGAACTCAGCACCAAGAGAAACACAAGTTCCAATGCTAACGGGATCAAGCACTTGATCAACAACCAAGCCAGCATTTGTGAAGGCAATGAGTATTATGCTACTTCGAGTATTCACAACGAAATGGACAGCTACGACAGCGGTGACGGCAAGCCTCAGCCCCTACCAATTGAGCAAGATCAGCTCAAGCTGGCCAAAATCGACAAACACAGGGAGAAGGTACATAAGAACTCCAGCAAGGCTTTGCTGACAGCCAACATGGCCGAACGTAGCAATAGGAACTGTTATTTGGCTACCTCCGGAAAAGCTATCGACAGTCACATCAAGAAGATAAGAAGGTAATTGTGTAAGAAGATCGAAGTTCACATCGACGAGCGCCCGAAAGAAGTCCTGAATGCTCTGCAGCCGAGGACTCCCTTGGACCGCAAGGCTTCCAAATCTCAGAAGGGGTCGAAGGCCCGTCTCAAAAAAGAAGAGGAGTGCCACGAACCCAAAAGTTCCAAGAAGAAAAATAGTGTCAAGTGATATTTTCCACCTCATGCTTCCATTCGATCACAGATCCCTGTCCCAGCTTGCGCCCGTCAACTCATTCGATCAACAGACAGCCACGAAAATCAACAGGCCATGACCCGCTTCAGTATTCTCCTTCCGGGGCGCCCAACTCTAGGCTGTTTCCTTGTTTCCTGAGAAATTTAGTGGCGGCAAACTTACATATTTCCTGTCAAAAATGGATCTTTAGGGTCTTTAACCGATCGCCGGCCTACCTCAGCCGATGGCCGACCTGCTTCTTGGATTTTTCGATGAGTCAGATAGTTCTGAATTTCTAACTTCCGAGCTTGGCACACAGAGACCATCTACGAACTTGCCAGGCTGATAGAGAATATCTCAAAACTGACTTGGATGGGCTATAGCAGATGACAAAGCTGCATCACTAACGTGCTATATTGCTGCATTTGTTGCCACTGGCTGTCCCCGAAACCACTCGAGCCATTTAGTTTCCAGTTCACGCCTGCATAAGTGAAATACGACTGTTCGTTTGACTAATCACACTCTTATTGCATTTCCCACTGCTCCTCCTCAACTACCAAGTTTCTAATCAGTTTATTGTAGGTATTACTGTCACTGAATATCCTCAGTCCCAGCTATGCATTAATCTGCCCGCATGAAATCTGTTAGATGACATCAGTAAAGATACTCTAGGAGTACTACTCAACGAGTCGGAGCCCCGCTGCGTACAGGAGTTTGCTGACTTGATAGATGTGTTATTGGTAAGGGCAGTTGACGAGCTGTGTGATGAGGGAAAACACTATCTTGTAGGTTGTTCTGATGAGACTGTCCCACTTCCAGAACATCTCCGGTTCCCACTTCTCGACATAATGCTTGCGGGGGGCCAGGAAGCAGAAATTTAGGAGGGACTCAAGGTCAGCCTGTAAGTTCGGGGACAGGCCCCACAAGTCAGTCAATGTGGCCAACATCTTCTGGTTTGACAGCAGCCACTCATACAGTGTCAAAGATTCTTGCCCGTCGTCTGATCCTTCCTGGGTACTGTCCTCGGCTGTGGCCATGCCCACGATGATCTTGAGTGCTAAGGTCTTAATTGTGGATCGGAGAATCGCCGGTTCTAAGCCTGTGCTTAGTCTCCAGCCGTTAATGATTTTCACCAATCTTCTTAGGATTTTAATCGAGACAAAGTACTCCTCTTCCTTTTCGTATAGGGCGAATGAGTAAATCAGGAGAATATCCTGCAGATAGTGCAGAGCTTCGTTTTGAGCCTTACAAGCCTCACTCATAGTGACTTCTGCGTACAGTTTGATGAGTGCTTTGATAAACTTGATGAACAGCTTTCGATCTAGCAATGCGATCATTTGGGAGAAGATACTCAGATGCCCCTCATCGACCATCTATGCCAACTCATAGTTTCTTCCAGTCCTCAGTATGCAGCTGATGGTGATGAGTTGGGGGCCGATGCTGTCGATGACTGCCCACAAATTGCTTGCGATTGATTGATTGCTTTGGTACCAATGGATGCAGGTTCGGATCGAGTCAGCCAAGACTTTGAGAATGCCTCTCAAGTCCTGAGACACCTCAATTAGTGACTGATCGGAGGATTCGTTCTGCAGCCAAGGCCATTTTTGCCCGTTTAGTGATGCAGAGGCCGATTATAACAGGAACCAACTCTGGGAACATTGACAGACTGGCAGCTGAACGGGGTGCTCGCAATGTGGCAGGAGCACCCAATCAAACTGCTCACTTCCAGACTGGCAGCCACAGACATGGGGACCTGTGGGGCTGGATTACATTCTCATATTAATCGCTGGCAGCAAAAGGGCGCAAAACATAAGGATGCAGGCACCTTTTTCGGTGCCAATTTAGCTGCTAAATTTCGGTCGCCTCACAAGCCACTCTGAGCCCTCACGCTTCCGGGTGACCGACCCCCAGATTGCTGATGAACATGCTTGCTCAGCAGACTGCGGAGTTTATCTACTTGATGGCCGCCAATGCCTGAAATATATTCCTTGGCCTCCAAGCACACAATGTTGTCTTTTATCACGTATACTTACCGGCAGTAATATTTTATTTCTTTTTACGGCAGCAAATGCCATTTTCCACTTCAGCAGCTCGCAGGACCAGCGCTCAGGGGATACCCGAGCTCAACAACGACTCTGTTGACCTAAGTATTCACTCTTCATAACCAGGCTTCAGAAAATGGAAATTTAGTAATGCAAGCGAGTGCCTGGGGTGCATTTAGCAGCTGCAGTGCTCGAAATTATCCGTGTGTAGGTGTCTGGGAATGCAGAGTCGAACCAGGAGCCCCGAATTCTCAAAGAGATCTCGAATGTGCGATGGATCAGCTTGCAGGACCTCAAGGTCCCAAGAAACGATATTGAATCAATTTAAAGTCTCTGTCGTCTCTACTGTCCGCTCCTCCAAAGTTTCGATCTGAGTACTCGATCGCAGATTCAGGCAATAACAACATCTTCGACTTCGGTTCCCTGTGCAAACTCTGGTGTCCGCAATTGAGGAAACTGCATATTGAGGCCAATGCCTGCCACAAGGGCAGCCTGCAGCTCAGTAACATGTTCGTTCCAGTCCTCGAAAACTACTCCACGGATTACTACGTGCACGATAATCCCCTGGGAGAGGACATCAGTTACTTGTTCAAATTCTAGAGCTCAAAGTTGCAGGAACTACGTAATCGATGCTTTATCCAGTCATCTGCAGCTTCCGAAGGGTCACACAGGGCAAGCTGACCAGCCTCCTCAAGCACAAGTTCCTGTAGATTAAAGTCATGACGCATGCAGCCAACTCTGAGGGAGAAGGTGGGGAATCCTTTGAGGAGGAAGAGGAGGGAGAGGAGGGAGAGGAGGAAGAGGAAAAAGTTTCCGATAACGAAATCGAAGAACTTAATGATTGGGAGGAGTGGATAAATTGAATTTGAATATAATCCCCTTGCCAGTGTTTCCTGTTCACACGAGGTTGTTCTGTGGAATCGGTAGCAGCGATCGCCAGCTGGCATCCTGCCTCTGACAAGAAGAGGCCGCAATGATGGCCAGCCCATCGATAAGCTTCACTAACTGTGGCTGGACACCTCCATTCAAATTTGAATTTTATTATTAAAGAAGGCAGGCAGGCATGAGTGGGAAGATATCAGCCAAACAAGTTCAGAATCCAGAGGACTCTTATTTGCTGATGAAATGCCACTCGGTCATTCAAGAACAGCAGGAGTACATCGAAACTCTCGAGCGGCAGTGCGCACAAACCAGAACCACCATGCGAGCCCCGCAACAGCAATCTGATATCGAGGACCAGTGGAACGAGCTCATGGCAAAATACGAACACGTCGCACATGAAAACTAGAAACTGCATATCTCAGTGCAGCAACACTCCCTGGCGATCACCCGGCAGCAAGATAAAATTGGGGAACTGGAGGGGGAGCTTCTGAAAGCCCACAACCGGCTGAGGGAGGCAGACACCACTCTTCAGCAGATCAAGTCAAAATACCAGTAAAAGGTTGGGATTTTGCAGAATGCACTCAGACAAGTCTAAAACACTCGGGCCGCAGTGCACATGCAGCCGTTGCAGAATAAGAACTTTAACACTCCCCAAAAATACAGCAGGGTTTCCAGATCAATCAAGAAGTGGAACCAGCCTCAGACTGCCACCTCTGCCCACAGAAATCTGCTCGGCTCTCCCGCAATGAGTCAAGAACTCTGTCCGGACTGGCACTCGCGCTCGAAGCTATTGCAAGGCCAGTTTTGCACTCACGAGTCTGAGGAGTGCATGGAGGACAGGACGGGCTTGCAAAAGTCTGATTTTGATGGTTTCTTGGAGCAGTTGGCGAACCGGCTCAAGCAAATCACAGAGGAAGACTGATCCATGATACTCATAAATGTCCATTGTTCATAATGTTATTTGAATGGATTATCAGTCCCTGTTGATTCCCAGAGAGGCAGGCTCCCCATCACAGGATCACGATTCTGGTGATAAATGTGAGACCATATCGAAGCCCAGCATCCAGATTTCTCACTCCCTGATGGACCGACTTCGGCAAGAAGTCACCAGTTCGCAGCAAATTGACAGCAAGCAGAGCTTGGAGTCCCTCTCTGATCGAGTGATCGAGACTGCCCTCAAAGGAATGCAGACATAGATCAGGGAGAAGAGCCGACAGAAGGAGGCTGGGATTGATTCTGACTTGTTGTCGAGCAAGATAGCTGCAGCCAGCGAGCTTGTGGCCGACCAAGGCCCGATGATCAGGCAGTACGTCGAAGCCAAAATCTGCTCTAATGTCTTCGGATAGTTTCCAGAACCAGCCGACACAGGGGCCCTGGAGAACCTCAAGCTCTTGAAGGCACAACTAGCCCGTCAGTTTGAGCAGGAGAGACTGGCGGAGGAGCAAGAGATCGAGGAGATGATCACAAAGACTCGGTCTGCCAGAAAGGTGATCTCTGATGAGGAGTTGCCCTTGCGGGAAATGGAGTCGATTCTGTACCGGGAAAACCTGGACTACGATCTGATGAACGAGAGCCAGTTTGTCATCAACTCAACAAACAACTTGGTGAACCCATCTGCCGCATTTCCCCCCAAACTGAGCACTCAGTCGAGGGAAAACAGCAAATCAAGGCGAGAACTGCTGCCCATCGCACACAGCCAGAAGATCATCGTGGAAGCACCTGTCGAAACTTCCTCGGACTTTCTGAAAAATGCATAAAGCAGAAGGGTGAGGCAGATCAGCGAACTGGGCTCCAGGATCCCCAGGTTCACCCGCTGCTTCCAAGCCTTCCTGGAGTCGATCATCAAGCATCTGCCCGAAGAGGCCGAACAAGTGGACTGGGTGAGACTATAGACCGGCTCATCGGTCAAGGAAAAGAAAAAGCGGTTTGTGTTCCCGAATCAGGGAGGAACTAATCAGGCAAAGGGGCTGACTGAAAACTTTACTTATGTGAGTGTGCTGACCCAGAAATACAGGACCAAGGGACTGACTCTGAATCCATTGGAAGAGGAGGAGGCCGAGAGCCATCAGAACTCACAGGCTTGCAACATCAAGAAGATCGTCAACAAGAGGATTGGGGAATCCAATAAGTTCCATCTCAAGCAGTTCGTGATCAAGGCAAACTACCTGTACTACTCTGATGAGATCTCACCGGCTGACAACTCCTCCTACCAATTCGATTTCTCCAAAATGAAACGAATCTAAATCGATCTCAGTCCGTTGGAAATCACCAAGGCCATCAAAGAAGATGGAAGCGTCTTTCACAGCAAGCAGGCCGACATTGAAATAGTCACCGTCCGGGGCACTGACAGATGTCTACATTTTGAGAGGAATTTTGGGGAGGGTACTGAGCTGGAGGAACTGATTGTCACGCAGAAACTTCACCGGCTGCACAGGATCAGCTGTTTCCTGGGCGGATACAACAATGCGGACATGGAAGACTTTATTTCGGGAGAGGGAACTCGCTTGAACTTCTCACAACAATACCTCAGGCCCCATGCCGAATACTCTCAAGAAGTCGATCGCAAAAATTTCCTAACCATGTTGCTGACACTGTTTCCTAAACGAACGAAAACAACCAGTCTCCTATTTGTAAACAGTAGACTGACGTTCCCTGAACTGGACCTGCTGCTCAAGCAGGCTGACTCGCACTTCCTCAAGGTGCTTAACCTAGACTTTCAGAGGACCAAGCTGGGAAATGAACAGCTGGCCAGTATCCTGCACCTTGCCAAGAAATGCCCAGTGCCGATCAAGCTCGACCTGAGCCGCTGTGAAATTGATGACAGCATGTTGGGGCTCAACATCATGAATCTCAGTGTAGTCTCGAACAAGATCCAGTGGCTGAACCTGTCAGGCAACCTGATTACCAAGCAGAGCGTGCGTTTGCTTTCGGAGTGCTTGGGCTCCCGCATTTGTGAAATCAAGTGCCTGATTCTGGATGATTGCAATTTGGGGTCTTTCCAGGAGATTGGCCAGCTGGTCAAGAACTCAGTCAACCTGGAAGTGCTGAAGGTCAATGAGTGCGCGATCCCTTGCCAAGACATCGTAGCTCTGAAGGACTTCGTAGAAACAGTGTGCAGCAGCCATAACCGGATCAAGAAGATCCAAATGCGGGGCAACCAGCCAGTCCGTGGAATCAATCAGATTGAGAACTAGTTCTTCGGGGACTGCCAGTTCTAATTCGACATTGCCCTCAATGAACAGAGCTTCAGGCAAGCCAAATTAGAATCCAGGTACCTCTCATATGAATTTGTTCAGTGACTTCGCACATTGCTCACTTCATGCTATTGGCGGCAGATCACAATCAGGGG